>CAJHQQ010002202.1:0-70347 GCA_905132885.1 Moricandia moricandioides
ACGAATTCATGAGTGTTTTCTGTTTTTGTCCCACTTCCGCAATCATCATACTACTACAAAATGATGCTCTCATTTTCGGCCTCTTTTATTCGTTTCCTTAGTTTTTTTTCATCATTGGTTTTTGTTTTAACTATTAGTGAGTTTCTGGAAACAAATAACTATGGAGTCATTGACATGTTGGTTTTGAATGTTAAAATTGTTTAGATACTGTTTTGACTTATAAAAAAGACAGGATATCCGAATTCGAAAAGCCCGACTAATACTTTGGGGAGGTCTACCGACAATATACAAATCCGATTACTCTACGTACGAATTAGATATTCATATTGTTTAGCCACATAAATAGATAAATCTAAGTACTACATTTCAAACTCATGACACTTAGCACCTTTTTGAATCGGTTGTACCACTCCACCCCACCCCACCCGCGTGGTTTATTTTTTGACTTTTCATCAAATTAATCCTTTTTTTTTTTTTTGCTGCAATCCAACATGACCAACTCTAAACTTTTCATTTTGCAGCTATAGAACTCTGCAACAATTAGAATGTTAGAATATATGAAAAGAATCAATATGAATATAACTAAACACATTGATATATAGATGTGCGATTTTTATGCTAATTATATTGATTTTCTTTCTTAAAGAGTTCATGAATTTTTTTTATCATGAATATTATCTTAAAGAGTTCATGAATAGAAATTCTTATGCATCTCTTTCTGATCATTAATCTGGGAAGTGAGCCAAATCCTTATATTTTTATCATTATTGTCAATGATAAGCAGATACGGCTACTTGATTGTTATTTTTCTTCTTATTTTTATAGCTATTGATCTTCCACCTCTTCATGTCAATATTCCTCTAGGATCTTGATAGAGGCAAGTCGGCAAGTCCTACTCATGAACATGGCTTCTCGAAAATAAAACAAAAGTCAACGTCAACCTCTCTCTAACTTGAAAATTTTAAATGCTCAATCATTTATACAAACATAACGGTGACTTTCTAGGCACATTAACTTAAAATATAAACCCATATAACTTTCTGCAACCAATTAAATCCACTTTCTACTTGCGCCAAAAAAACACATAGACGAATTAATAAAACTGGAAACCGAAAATGAGGTTGGCATCAACCAACTTAATTCATGTTATAAATAAATAACTCGCTGACTTCCCAATACTACTATTTAAAAAAAAAACTTTTTACGTCTATTTTTGCTTAAATATATCTTTTTTTATAAAAAAGCTTAAGTATATCTTAGATTCATAACTTAAATAAATATTATTTATATCTATTATTTAAATATATCTATTTTTGCTTAAATAAATAAATTTTGTTGTAATCAGTAAAAGTATCTTAAAATATGTAAATGATTTACATATAGGACAAAATCACATTTCAATTGAAATGAGTATATCATTCGTCGAGCTATGATTACATTGAGGTAAACTATAAGATTTCGTCTTGTTGCAACAATATGTCAAACGATACAGGTTGGACATAAAAGAGATTGAGTGATTTTTTAGTTGTCATGATATAATTCAATTGTGCTGATGATTTATCATTTCTTAAGACCCGACTTAAGCTAGTGGCTTTATATATAGAAAATATCATCGTTTAGACTAAACATATTATTATTTAAAAACAGTTATATTTCCTATAATACGGTAATAATGAAAACGCATTTGCTATCGTAATGTACGTTTCTAAACACTTATTGTTGTTCTGGTTTATAGTTATGCCCAACGTACCAGTCGGTAATTATTAAAAATTAATAAATGTCTGTATAAATTAGAGTATTAGTGGTTACGCGACCATATTATTGCATAGTGGAAACATTTTGGGCTATTTTCCACCACCACTTTGCGTACTTAAATTGAACAACTCTTTTACATTCTCTGGACATCAAGCTGTCTCTTCTGAAATAAAAGTAGGAAAAATATAATAAAACTACAAAGTACCCAAAATATTATATTTCTTTGTCAAACAAAAAATATATATTGAAATTTCTTATTTTATTGAAGGGGACAAATAATTTTAGATACCTACAATGCTTTCATGAAATGAAATGAATATGTTGTTGACCGATGAACTCACCTTTATTTTTGCTAGCAGAAATAATAATAAAAAGCAGAGATAGGATTTAATAGAAAAACAAAGGGCAGATAAAATATTATATAGTTTTATAATTTTTAACACTCACAATTATATTGAGGGGAGGTGAAATTTAAACATGTTATGAGTGTGAAAAATTATAAAACTACATTCATGATAAACCAAACATAGTCTATACTATTTTACAAAATCATATCACTTTTTGAAAAAATAGATAAATTTCTTAAAAGTTGATTTTCGCAGCCTATATATATGTCTTTATCTTGTGATCTAGCTCTCGAGGAAAAGTAATATTAATTTACGAGTTTATCTCTAAAGTATAAACTACGATTTTTTAATATTTGTAAAGGAATCAAATAGTTTTTGTTTTTACTAGTTTATTAGTTCATCTCTTGATTTTTCTATATATTATGGTCCCATAAAAGGTGTCAATTAATTCAAACCCAACTATTATAAAACAAAAGTGCTACACCAGAGTCGCCAATCACATTTACTCTCATTTTAATAATAATTTCTCCGTCGTCTTCTCTCCCTTTCTCTTCTACTTTATAGAACCTTCACAGCACATAAGACTCTCTATATCTCTGCAACAATCCATAGCTTCTTGTTTCTTCATTACTCTTATAAATCAATTGCTACGTATCCATATTACATATAGAAATGGGAAGACATTCCTGTTGTCACAAGCAAAAGCTTAGAAAAGGCCTCTGGTCTCCTGAAGAAGATGAAAAACTTCTCAATTACATAACAAGACATGGTCATGGCTGTTGGAGTTCTGTCCCCAAGCTCGCAGGTTTGGTTTCCATCATGTGCTCTTATCTTATAAAATTATGTTTTATCTTTTATAATGTTTGTATATATGCATTTGGTATGATCATATAGGTTTGCAGAGATGTGGAAAGAGTTGTAGGCTTAGGTGGATAAACTATTTGAGACCAGATTTAAAGAGAGGAGCTATCTCTCAAGATGAAGAAAGCTTGATCATTGAGCTTCATGCTGTGTTAGGCAACAGGTTAATAAATTAGCTACTAATTAGCAACATGTTTACATAGTCAAAAAAAACATATCTATAATGTAGATTTTTAAATGTGTTGAGTGCGTTTTAAATTGTGTAGATGGTCTCAAATCGCAACTAGGTTACCAGGAAGAACAGACAACGAGATCAAGAACTTTTGGAACTCATGTCTTAAGAAGAAGCTGAGAAGAAAAGGCATTGACCCAACTACACATAAACCCTTAATAACAAACCTTCAAACACTTGACGTCATAAATCAGAACCTGACGTCATTTGAAGTAGCAAAGTCAACGGGTTTGATAAACAATCTACATGATCAGTCTATAGTCGTCTCATCTCAGCCAGGTACATGGTGGTTCCCATCGACGGCTAATCAAAACGCTGCGTTTTGCTTAAGTTCAAGTACGGTTTCAGACCAGATCGTATCTTTAATCTCTTCAATGTCCACGTCATCATCTACAACACCAATGACTTCAAACTTCAATCATGTTCCTGAACTCAACTACGGCAACAACACAGTTCCATCTCAGACCAACAGTATCTACAGTGCTTTCTTTGGTAATAATTACACAGAAGCTAGCCAACTCAATAATAATAATAACAATCAAGTAGTGGATGATCATCCTCATGATCAAGACATGAAGTCATGGGCATCAGAGACTCTTCATTACACAGAACATAACCAAAGCTCAGAAACTGGTTTAGAAGCAGAAGTGAAACCAGACATTGCCAAGTACTACTGGAGATCAACATCATCATCATCATCATTGTCACCACCAATCGATAACGCTGCTACATCACTACATGATGCTGACTTCGATTGGTACGGTAAAAATCTTCAAAAACTTTACATGTACTAGAGAAAGAGCCTAATCAGTACTTCTTCATTTTCTATCCACATTCACGGACCGGAGTTTATTTTGATTGATACATATATATAATATTCTGCATGTGTGTAATTATATATGTTTTCTGGTTATGTAAATTTTCTGCGATCGTGTATATATATTTTTGGTGCTAAGATGTAACCCGATCTTGTTTGTCATGACTTTGACCTAGAGTTTCAGATTATTTTCATTCACCACTTTGCTAATTTTGTTTGAGAAAAATTATCAAGGATTACAATTTTTTTTTAAAAAAAAACCCACAAAAATAAAAGCTATACATAAACATGTCCCGGTCGAGGTGGATGTTGTTGTTTTTTCACTTGAAGAAGAGGCTAATTGTTACCAAGTTGGAGTGGAGACTCAGAAATTGATTTAAAATAAGTGTAGTGTATATATATAATAAAAATAATAATTAGAGTATATTTTGTGTAAAACTTAATACTAGGACTTAATATATCTTAGAACACTATTTCCAAAGAGATTTAATCAGTTTAAAAACTAATTTATTTATACTAAAATTAAAATTATTGTTATTTAACACTAGTAAAAAACTAATCGAATATCAAAGGAGCTTACACTTATTTTATTATACAACGTAAAAGAGACGTCATTAAAGAACTTTATAATTTTAATAAAGATTTTTTTGGCTTTTAGTATTTATAGTATTTTTTTTAGTTTGTAGACCAAAAACAAATGTAGTTTTGTCTATCTCTATCCCAAAAACTTCTCTAGGTTTAGGTATTGATGAAATCGAATTACAAGTGAAAATATGTGAAAGTGACAATTCATCTTAGAATGGAAGTCCATCGTTGTCTCCATTGGAAAGTGAGATCAAGGTGTGCTTCACTTGTGAACAGTTCTCATATTCGTTGTTTTTTTTTCTTTTCATAATCGATCTCCCACGGTTTTGAAAACCACGTTGGAAAAATATAGATTAATGGAAGATGAAATATTCAGAACGAAGCGAGAACATGTGAAAACTACCAATCTGTGAGATCAGAGTTTCTGTGCATGCATGAAAGAAGACTAATTTACATGCATGCTCTTGTTTCTTGAATTTTTAACTAATTATTTTAATGAATTTTTTTGACAATAATCTTTTCATAATTGACAGTAAAAACATCTTTTGTTTCTGAGATAGTCATTCATGAGTTAATAAAAGATATATTGCATGAAAGCCTTCTCAAAAAAAAAAAAGAAGATATATTGCAGATGATTAGAGGTTTTTTACAAGTCTAATTAGACTCTCAGTTTCAAAGAAGTTAACATTACGATTATAAGTTCCAATTATTAATTAGTCTATATCTCGAGTTTTAGGTTGATCTTGTCAGGTGGTGAAATACGATATTCGAAGGTGTATACTCTTCTGACAATATCCCAATAAATAATTCACACGAGGGCAGCTTTTGAGTTGGAGCTTGCAGAAGAAGGGACCCTCTTGTTGCTTGGCATAGTGTTCATAAAACTGGAAAAGCCATGCAAGGGATAAGAAGAAGAGCAAGCAGATATCTAATTAAGAAATTAAAAACCCATACATTTGAGATTTTATTATTGATTTAAGGAAAAATAGTTAAACCAAATTTAACTTGTAAGATTATAATGTAAATATGAGCGGTGATGGAAATTTTAACATGTTTTAATCCATTACATGAATATGATGGTCATGATTATGGACTTATTATTGTTGGATTGTGAATATCGAGCCTGATGAAAAAGATGTGACACATGTGAGCAAATATATAGTTATTTATAATCCAAAATCAAAAGAAAGAGATGAAAGTAACTTACATATATTGTCGGCTATCATTAGATAGGATGATTGATGTCTATATGGCTCCCTTTCTCTGGTTTATAGTTGATAGGGAATACCTATATTTTCGGTCCGACTCTATAAAACTATCCAAAATTTTGATGCTATCTTTTAATTCCAATTTATTAATGATTTTTTACTAAAATTTATTGATTTATTGGTGATTTTTTCTTTGATAAATAGGATTTAATAAGAATTTCAGTGATATTACACGAAAATTATCATTTACAATATTTGTATTTTCTATATTTTCTTTTATGAAAAATACAAACCGATGTTATACAAAGCCAAAGTTTACTATTAATTTAATATCTCCCAGTGCTGATTGTTGAATGAGAATATAAATACAAAGCATTCTGTAGAATTTTCGAAAGCAAACGTGTATGAGTTGATCATTTGTATTTTGAAGACTCAATTATAGAAAGCATTTTTTTATGCTTACACCTTATAATTTGCATGTGAGCCAAAATAATTGAGGCCCTACTTCAATCATAACTTTCATTCCTATTTTACAATCACAAAATGCCACTATATGTATATTAAAGGGTGTATACAATCTAATATTTTAAATGATTTTCAAATTCATAAATTTCAAGATTTTTGGATGAATTAGAAAAATTATTAGGATTCTTAAAATAATAAATTTCTCTTTAAAATTATAATATATATATATATATGTACTGTTAATCAAGAAATCGACTAATTTTTTTTGAAAATTATAAAATTTACTAGTTAAAGTATTTATAATAAAAATTGAAATATGTTTAAAATCACAAGTTTAAAAATTAGAATATATATTTAAACAATACTTTTGCCATTTCAATACAAAATCATTTCAAATTAAAATATTTGACCATTGCTGTTTTTAAATTTATCAACTTGTCTTTAAAATTATATAAATGTGTATGGAGTACTTTTTGTATCAAATATTCTCTAAAACGATTGTTGTCGTTTTAATATGGCGATAACGATAACGTAAACAAAAAGCCTAGCTTATTGATAAAGACAACGATGTGGCGTTGTCGAGGCTTTATTATAAAGTTTCACTATCAACCAGTCATGGGAACCTAATATTTAAAACGTGACATTACTGTTTTCGTGTAACATTTCATGCTAAACCAATGATCCAGTATCCTTTTTTTTGTTTATGTGTATGGCCCCGTATGGGCTTTTGAGTCGACACCCTCGTCTCACTGACTTGATCCTGACCTTGTTATGTCACCTAATCAAGATTAACAGGTTTATAAAATACTGTTTTGATGATAATGATTTCGATGATCAAAACTAGGCATGAAGGTTCGGTTAGTATGGTTTATTTGGTTTGGTTAGTTCAGTTCGTTCTATATCTGGTCAAATTAATTTTAGCTACATTTGTAATTTTGTTAAAAATCAGATAAGTTCAGTTAAATTCGGGTAGTTTAGTTTGCTCGGTTAGTTCAGTTCGGGTTATTAGTTAGAGTTGGTATAGTTTGGTTATAATTTTTTTTCCAGAAAAAAATGGATTGCTAAATGGAACCGAAACCAAAAATTTTAATCTATCAAATCGAACCGAACACCAAAGATTTTGGTTTGGTTTGGCCGGTTTGAATGTATCTCAGGCCTAATTCAAACAAAGAGTCATACCGCTCATTGAGATTTTAGTTAAATCACTTAAACTATATGGACATGGACTGTTTGATTTGTTTTAACCAGTCTTTAGTTTGTTTTGGCTCTACATTTCTCAAACACATTCCTGAACTTATCTGAAAAGGGTGACACTAGTCTAGAAGCTTGAGTTTGGGGCTAGCCTCTTTACTTTTGTAAAGCATTTTCAGACATGCCTTCAAGGTCAAGCCATTGTTAATGTGGTCACAATATCTATATGTAGATATTACTCAGTAAAAGAATACAAAAGGATCACTAAGATATATAAGAAAGAAGTATGAGAAGATCATTCATTCATCTGAAGACCAGATTGTGGCAGCTTCTATCACATGGGTATGGACAATCTATTAACTTCACTTCTGCTCTTTCAAAATACCAATCTCCAACCGCAACCGCCACCGCCTAACCTCAGTTTCAAAAACGTTTACAGAATCATTATTTCAAAAATGTAATGCACATGTAAAAGCAAATGCACATGAAGTGTTTCTTACCTTCTTGTTAATAACAGGAGAATCATCAGCGAACCAAGTGTCTTGCTTTTCGGTTTGACAATGAGAAAAACATGAGTTTATAAACAAACCATTCTTTCTTGCACTTGAGAACTCCTCCACAGCTCTCAGCATCTGGTCTCTAAACCCTGTTTAAACAAAAAGAAAACATAACTAAGAGTGGTGAGAGATTGTGTCATTACACTTTTCAGATGATGATTGGACCTTGCAAGAACAGTATCTGCGCTGGAGTGCATCTTCCATGGTTTAATCTACATTCATGCCAATAACCACTAGGATCTGCACTTGGTGGAGCAATACTGCTCTGAATCTGTTATAACCACACACAAAGAATGGTTACTTTCAGTACTCTAAAACATGGAAGACTGAAGAAATGTCACCTGCCAAATATCATAAGCTGCATTGACAATAAAGAGAGGGGTTTTCATCTCACTGATGAAGTTCTCAGGGAAGAAACACTGTCACCAAAAGATAACAACAGGTTAGCCTTTGGAGCTTATATACAAAACAGAAGTGATAAGAGGTTACAGAAGTTGGATTGAGATGGTTTGTGCACATATATGGCAGATTGTTCCTCACTCCCTACAAGATCCATTACCCTTTTTTCAGTTTTTGAACTTTTTTAATATGAAGATGAGGTAAACACATCACACCTGCAACTCCACAACGCCGTTATATAGATTCCTAATGGTGTGGCCACCAGACACATCAGGCCTTTATGAAACACAAACGGTTCAATAACCAGATATACAAAGCTGACTATGAGAAGAAACATACGTGTCCAAGAACAAGCCTGCATCGCTTAAGCACTTGACTTTGGTAGTTCTTGAAAACAAGTTACTGAACTCATCACAGCGTAAAGTCACTGCTAGACCACCTGCAGAGCATCCAGATAAAAGTGCCTGAAGAGTAGTATTAAGCAAGTTAGGAACAAAATGTTTGATCAATGTAAAGACAAGACTATAGAGCAAAGTAAAGTATAAAGTGATACCTGTTTTGCATTTTGCATTCCCTTTGCTTTCAAATCATCCATTGCTGCTCTCCATATCCTCTCTCCTCTAAACTGAAGCCCTGCAGCCTGAGGAAAGTTTCATGTTAAAGAGAATGAAACGTATGATCTCTAAGACAAAGCTCAACCTTGTTCTGACTATCTCCACTGAAAGAACCACCATCACAGTAACGAAGCTTAACTCTATTCCAGTTGAAAAAATCTGAATGAACATTACCAAAAACAGGTTTAGTTGTTTCTTCAAGATCATTACTGATATAGAAAGCATGAAGACAAAGAAGACCTGGATTTTCTTGATCTTTATTACTAAGTATTCCTGTAAACTGTATCTGTTTCTCCATATAGTTAGATGATCCACGGCGACTCTTCTTTCGGTATACACAGTTCCTTATGTTGTCACACCATCCTCCACCCTTTTTCCACATTTTTTTTCAATATCAACAACATACATTCAAAAAATGAAAATGTATGATCTCTAAGAACTCTTCTTAGCTTACCTCTAATTGAATTAGCCAGCTATTGGCTCCTGATCCATGTCCAGGATGTAAATGATATCCAGGCAATGTTCCATCCAGACAAACTGTAATCAAAGATACAAACAAGATCACTTATCTTATGATTCCAAACACTGTTCTGTTTCTACTTTCTTTTTGTTTCTTTGATGTAATATTGATGCATATACATTATGTGCCTCACATTCCAAAACCAGAAAGCAACTTACAGTAAAATGCAACTATAACTATCTTAGACTAATACTTATATTTAGATTTGTGTCATACAAAACTCTGCTTAAATATGATAAACAAACAAAAAGAGAAACACTTTTGTGCAAATGAACTGAAGTCAAGCAGAGAGAGAGAGTAAGAGAGTACCAGCTCCTTTGGCACCAGCTCCTCTGATAAGTGTGAGGCCAACCATTAATGGGTTTAAACTGGAGCTAGAGTTTGAGAAACCATACTCTAGCTCCTCAATGTGATCTAAATTTGTGACATTGAACTCTAGATACCCATTTGCCTCAGTGCTAAGAATCAGTCCTGTGACCACAAAACCTAACAAGAAACTCTTCCTCATTTCTCTTACTCTTGAGTGGGAAATGCTTAGAGTAGAACAGACTTTAAAAGGGTTTCACACAAAAAGCAAGAACTTGCATGTGTTTTACTGAAAGAATCAATCTCTGTTTCAGTTAAGAAGAAAGAGACGTGACATGACAAAGCAGTGAAGAAGAAGACTGTTTTAAGAAAAAGAACAAAAATAAAGATCTCATGGCTAGCTGGACTCACGTTTGGAATCTCATTACCTTAGTTTTCTTAATTAGTTGATTATACTATTAGTATGTTATGATTAATAATAGTAATTAAGACAGGGAAACCATCTTTTTGTTAACTAGATGTTGGTTGGTTCATACTTGAAAGTTTGAAACGCACATCATCAAACACAATTTTGTCGTTTAGCCAGGATGTTTAAGACATTCGTTAAGATCCCAAACATAATAACATCATTGGTTTGCTTGAGTCTGAAGTAATCAAGGATGTCTAAATTAGTACATTGCTGGGTGGTATAGTATGCCTAATTATCGGTTGGGCTAAATATCACAAAATTAACTAAAAAATAAAGCCCATGGGCCTAAACAGCTTGTAAGCTCCGGCAGTATAAACCAGCTATCAGCAATAAAGTATTCTCTCTGCATGCTATAGAATGGAACATCTCCAATAACATTGTTCCAACCTTTCTGTTCAAATGGCTGAAGGTATGATCATAAGCTGTCTTCGGACAAGGATAAAGCTTGTGCTTGTGTATTCGCGTACTAATATCATAACTCGATGTGATGTAAAAAAAGCAAGGTTCCATGTTAATTGCCAGGAAGATGAGTTATTTTAGATGTCTAACAGATGTTTAGATGTCTGTAACAACCATCTGTTAATCAAAACCTCCCTAAATTATTAACTATCAATTAACCAAATCTTGTCTAAATTAAGGCCTAACCATACGTAACCTAAAAATAAACCTCTAAAAGCCTCTCAATATTTATAAGAACCTCCAATATTAAAGCTTCTCCATTCATTGATTTATTCTTTACTTATAAATTTATCAAGAACAAACTCTTTTCAGAAGATCATCAATAACAACAATGGCGTCTATTGCGACCCATCTTGTTGTTGTTGTCACCATGTTGGTCTCAGCCTTGGCCGTTGCAGAATCCAACATGCTTCAAGATTTTTGTGTTGCTGATTTGTCCAATGGTAATTATGTTTTATTTATGTTTTTTTTTATAAAATATCCTGATTTTTAAAACATTTTCTCTTGACAAATGAAGCTGTCAAGGTCAACGGATACCCATGCAAGGACTCAACACAAGTAACACCTGAAGACTTCTACTTCCAAGGCTTAGCCACAGCCAAAGCAGCTGCAAACTCCTCCACTGGAGCAGTTGTAACCGGAGCCACCGTAGAGAAGCTACCAGGACTCAACACTCTTGGTCTCTCCATGTCCCGCATAGACTACGCACCAAACGGTCTAAACCCACCTCACGTTCACCCACGTGCCTCTGAGGTCATCTTTGTCCTAGAAGGCCAGCTCTACGTCGGCTTTGTAACAACCGCAGGGAAACTCGTAGCCAAGTACATTAACAAAGGAGAAGTTTTCGTTTTCCCCAAAGGGCTTCTCCATTTCCAAAAGAACATTGCTAGATCAGCTCCAGCTTCTGTACTAGCAGCTTTTGATAGCCAGTTGCCTGGAACACAATCACTCGTGGCATCCCTCTTTGGAGCTCTTCCTGACAACATTCTCGTTGAGACATTCAAGATCAAACCCAAACAGGTCAAGAACATCAAGTCCAGATACCAACCAAAGCAATGAGAAGAGAAAAAACATAATCTTTGTCTTCCTTTTTGAGCTCTATTGTAAACACTAAGCAAAGAAGAAAAGATAAAGTTTGGAACATTTTAATCAATGAAAGAGTTGTTCTTTTTGTTGTTTCCTCTGTGTGTCTCATTCTTTCACTTAGCTGACAATGGCTGGTGTTGCCTTCCATCCGGAATTGAGAATAAGACGATGGGCTTCGAAGGTTTGACAAAAGGAACATCACATCTGTAATAGCCTTTCCTCTCAAGCTGAATCACATCTCCACACTTCAGACTCCTCATATTCGAATCACCAAGTGCTAATGTTTCCTTCTTCGTGTAAGGATTCACAAATGTAGCAACCTCATCATCTTCCTCCAGCTGTTTTTGCAGCAAACAAAACAAAAAGATTCAGTGAGTTCCATAGAGAAAACTATGTAGAAATAGGAATCATCAACCGATTCTTACCTTCTTCTTGGTGATTAAGTAATCAAAATCTGTTAATGTGAGCTTCACCAATTCATTAGTCTCCGGAAGCCATGTGAGCTTCAGCTTTGTTGTCTTCACAGATCCTTGGAGATTCAGAACGCCAGATAACGCAGTGACACGACCCTCCTCGTCCTTTGTAATCTCTTTAACAATGGCGTTTCCCCAATCCATCAAAGTTACTTCCTCACCAACAGAGATGGCACTCGCATCAGCTCCCTCTATCCATATGCTCTTGGTGAATGTGGTAGCCTTTTCTCCAGCACCTTCAAACTTCTTGTGCTTTGGTATTAAACGGACAAACGGCTCATCAGGACCATCCCTTAATGTCAACAGTACACGTCGCTCTTCGATCACAGCCGTATGTCTAGGACACACAGGATCGATTATCTTCTTATTAATAGACCAGAGCTTGTCCCATTCCATCAAATTTAGATTCTTTGAAGCACCCTGGAATCAACGTAAACATTAACAAGATTCTATTACCGAACATGACAAGCAGCAACGAGAGACAGAAAGGTTTACCTGTTCGAGAATGAACTGAATCAGAGCCTCTATTTTCAAGCCTCTACGAATAATGCCTTGGACTGTAGGGAAGCGTGGATCATCCCACCCTCCAACCAATCCCTGCTGGACGAACCAGAGAAGCTTGCGCTTACTGAGAAGAGTGTAAACAAGGTTCAACCGGCTAAACTCGTAAATCTCAACTTTTCGCAATTCCATGTCCTCCAGAACCTTATAGTACTGAGCATTCCTGTCATGATACTCACTAGACCTAAGAGCATGCGTTATACCTTCAATAGAATCAACAAACGGGCAAGCAAAGTCATATGTTGGATATATCTTATACTTGTTCCCTATACGGTGGTGAGGCATAGGGTTGCATCGATAATAAACAGGGTCTCTCATAGCTTTGTTAGGATCTTGCATGTCTAACTTCCCGCGAACACAACACTGTAACCCTCTCACACTTCCCTCAATCATTTCTTTCCATAGCTTCAGATTCTCCTCAACGCTATGGTTTCTACATTTTGAATCAATACCATCCATCCTCTCTTTTTGCATCTGTTCCCTCGGTGTGTCATCAACATAAGCCTTACCCTCACGCATCAGCTTTTCCGCCATGTTCATCAGTTCAGGAAAGTAATCAGAAGTGTAGGTCACTTTCTCATACTTGATCCCCAAGGTTCCAATATCCTTCACAAGATTATCCACAAACTCGTTGCTCTCTTTAGCAGGGTTAGTGTCATCAAAACGCACAATCACTTCCCCTTGGTACCGCTCTGCAAAGTACTTATTCAGCAACGCGGCTTTCGCGTGTCCAATGTGGAGATAACCACTCGGCTCTGGAGCAAACCGGAGCTTGACCTCACCCATTACTGCACCCGGCAAGTCCACTTCAGGTTTTCCTTTATCATTTGCATCTGCTTGTTGGTCTTTGGACTTGGATGCAGCAACAGGCTTCCCTGAGCCTTTCTTCACAGTATATGCTGCCACCTTGTTGAGAGGCTCAGCATATTCAAGCAATATAGAATTGTACCACCTAACCAAATTCTGATACTTTTTCGATTTCCTCAAGCTTTCCCATCTTGGACCGGATCCTAATGATGACAATGTGTTAAAAACTGTAAGTGTTATAAAAATCGGTTTAGACGACAAATTGGACCTAAACAAAATGATTTTTCTTGAACAACCTCGGTCTAGGTGTACAAAAAGATCGGTTTAGGAGTCTGCTTAACCAATAATCCCCTATAAACGGCCTGGCGATTTCTTGAACATTGCGTTTGTAACCAATGAGCATTGTTGAGACAGATACATAGCAAGGTAATGAACGCTTACCAGAAAGAGCTGACCAGACAGCAACATCAGCAATGGAAAGAGAATGTCCAACAAGAAAGGTGCCACTTTGGAGGTAGTTATCGACGCGAGTGCACGCATTCTCAAACTCTGAACCGGAGGAGAAGACAGAAGCGTAGTCTACCCACTCATCAATCTAATAACGACAAAGACAAAGACTTTACATGAGAAGATTCATGCCATGATGTAATAAGGTTGATTACAAGAGTTAAATACCTGAGAAGATTCAAAAGCATCACGGCCGTAAAAGCCAGGAAGCGAGCTCGCAGATCGACCAACATAGCGGAGAAGAACGGAAGTCCCACTCAGTTTCCTCCTAAAATGAAGAAAAGGGTTTTAGTTTCAGAGAGAGAGAGTGCAACAAAAGAAGGAATCAGATACCCGTCGGAGAAGACGAAGGTAGGGACGGTGGTTGCGGCGGCGGAGGAGTCAATAGTCACCGGAGAGGATGAGATATAGAGAGCAGCAATGACTGAGAGTGGTGGAGTGTCCGCTGGAAAAGAAAGCTTGATCCTTTCCATCTTCTTCTTTGGGCAATGTGTAGAGTGAGAGAGCAGGAGAAGTATGAATCTGCGGCGATGTTTTGTTCTTTAAGGTTAGGTTTTAGACTAAGATGGTTTTTTACTGGGAAAGGCTCAAGTTTTAAACTTTTCACATTATAGTCCATAAAGTATCAACCTTTACATTATTTACCCCAACTTGGATTGCAAGAGAGAGAGAATGTTTTGAGCTCTATATGATCCACTGTATCCATGCTCATCTATACTAGCATTGTAGGTTTAGTGTGTGAGCAGAACAGTGCTTCTCTTAGCAAAATCACAACTAGATAATTAAGGCAAGTATATATATGACTATGTGCTTCAATCTTTGTGCATCATTTGGAGAATGACAAGTACATACTTGGTTATGACTAGTTTTACTTTGATGTGTTCATGTCTCTGAACTTCTGTCTGTCTTACCATTTGGCACATGATTAGAGTAAGAGACAAAAAAATCATCCAAATGTATTAAGAACATATCTAAATCTATACATTGAACTTATCATGAGCTTGATCTCCTACAAAAGCTAAAGCTAACTCAGTTCAATGTAAACCGTATCAATCACACTATGCTATACGAATCAGAACCAATACACAATTGCTTATTACTTATACTGTTCGACATTAACGTCTAGTAAACTTGAATATGATCTTCATAAAGGAAAACACACAACACAGTCTAGAGTTTATTGGTCACACTGCAGCTCTATTACATGATTTTTGACAAATCTACTAACTCTTATTATTTTCTTAAAAAGCATTAGAACATCTTCACACCCTCCAAAGTTGATGAGACAAGAGAAGTTTCTAGTGCCTCGACGAATTGATTCTTGATGATAACATTCTAGGTGATAACTTTCCCTTTGGAAACGAGTCTTCGTTGAACGTAATAACATTGCTGACTCCATGGCAAGATATGCGAGAGTTCTGACAAATATTAGGAGAAACAATCCTCGCATTGTTCACAAAAAGTCCAGACCCACCTGACTTTGTAATGGTGAACATTTTATCAGGGATGCTACAAGGAACAAGAGTTTTGTTTGGGAAACGAAGCATGTGGTTGATCATAAGCCATGCAGGGATCGTGTGTCTTAGTATGAACGTCTCAAGACTCTCTTGACTCATGTCTGCTTGAGAAATATCCTCGTCGTTGGGCATCAAGAGAGTGATCTCTTGGTTCCTGAAGAAATCTGTGTCGTTGAGGATGTGGAGAAGGGTGACAAAACCGTAGTATGATTCTCTTCTCATGTCGGAAATGGCTGAGGAGAGGTCGCTGCTTTGGTTGTCGTGTCTTAGTATGGGAGTTGGACGTGGCTCGGTCACGGTGGATGCAAGAATCGTAAGAAGGAAGAAGAACAAGGGAGATATGGTTAAGAAAAGAGATCTCATACTAGCTGTTATTATAACCATCACTCATGATAAATTCTAAAACCTTGAAAACAAACTTATATATACTACGTAGGAAAGTGAAACTTAGAATGAATGTTAGGAGTTGTTACTGAACCGGTGTAAGGCTCGTGGTGATTAGTTGATGCATGGTTGATTCGTGACTTCAGTTCATTTAGTAAGTGTGACAAGAGTACTCGTGTGAAATCTCTCTGTGAGTGTCATATATATTTTTAATTTAAAGATGGTCGACTAGCTATTTCCCTACGAGTATTATTATTGTATATCACCAAATGTCTTTTAAAATATGATTTTCTGCTATTTATCCTTAAAAATAAAGTTTGAAACTTATTTTCCCATCAATTTTGGTTTTTTTACGATTTCTGAAATCTGAATTTGAAATTTTGAATCTCGAAAAATAAACTGAATAAAACTAAACCAAAACAAAATAATACACTACCAAAAATAAATTTATAGCAATATACAAATTCAATCCAAAATTCCAAAACTTTAAAGATTCAAAAAAACAAACTTCAAATCTTTCAATCAAAACCCTAAAATTGTTGGTTTGCATAAAAATAATAAACCAATAATCGATTTCATGAGCTTTCGATTTCAATCTTTATACTCGTGAGAAAATATGGATGAAACTTTATATTCATGGAAAATAGGATTTGAACTTTATTCTCGATGATAAATAGCAAAAAATAATATTTTAGGAGATATTTATTGCTATATGATAGTATTTATAGAGAAATAGCTGGTCACCCTAATAAAGAAAACTTTTAGTTCAAATGAAAAATAAATATTACAAACTGATCGGTTCTAAAATTTAAGAAGCTTAAAGAAATCTTATTAAACAATTTTTTTTTACAATTTAGGATCATATGACTTATTGTAATAGTGCTTGAGTGATTGATCAAAAAAAAGTTCCTGAGTGGTAAAACTAATGTTTCATCAACCTGTGCTCATGATTACAAATAGCATTATGTTACAATTTCACCAGTCCTCTTCTTGTGATTTCTTTTGGTTTATACAAAGTCACAAACGTCAATATGTGAGCTTTTTCTCTAACACAATAGGGAAGCCCCAGTGAGAAGAGAGAATGAGATTAGAATAGAAACCTTCTCTGTTCAATTTATCTGTGATCCTAGCGTAAATGCTCAAGATCCTTCTTGGTAAAACCAGTGTCTTAAGTACCAGCCTCCTTGGTCGGTTTAGTCTGAACCCTTTTGGTCTACCCTTGAGCTTCTTATGTCTTATAACTCCTGTCGTCGCCTTCTCGTAATGATGACTTAGCTTCTGGTAACGGCATGTTGATCTTGACCGGCACTTACCAATAATCTGCAGCATCTTGAGCTTATTGGTTATTGCTTGGAATTAAGATTCAAAAACAGAGAACAGAAGATGCTTTTTAAAGATTTTCTTGATGGAAGTGTTTTGAAAGTAGCTCTTAAAGAAAGAGACCATTTAAATAAGTAATGAATCAAAAGAACAACACTTAGTAACAAACAAACAAAGAACACTTTGATGATGATTGATGAGAGCAAGGGGCTCCATCAAATGATAAGAGAGTCATGGAAAGATTCTGGAAGCACATGTCTATATTATACTTTTGTATTTATTAAAAACCACAAATCCCAAAATCTTCCAATTTTTTTTTTTTGCAGTTTTTGTTTAACTACATGAGTCAGAGAGAGAGACTGCATCTGCCATGTATTTGACTTATGTGGCTATGGCTGTCACATAAAAAGAATTGAGGTTATAGTGATTATGAAAACTGAGATCCATGTGCAATGATTAAACAAGAATCTTATATCAAAATAAAGAGATTGAGGAGAAGAGAAGCAAGTGGTGTAAATCATTTGGCAACACGAAGAGAAAAGACAAAAGCCCATCTTGTTCATCCTTAGAAAAAAACAATACTCTACGTAGACATGAGATAGGCTTGTAATCCCATAATACGTCTCTTATTGGCTGCAACAACATGCAAATGTATACAAACAACGCAACACGTTACAAGAATTTGCCATGAGATGTTTTGAAAAATCAAATAGTTGGTCGGGAAGCCACAAAACCCCCATGAGTTGAGTCACATGCGACCACATCACATTGTCGCTAGTATGCACCCAGTGTCGGCAGATTTTGCTTCGGACTAAAGGCCCATTAGAAGGAGGCAAGCCCAATGTGATGTAAGTGGAGGAGTCGGTAAAAGCGTTTCCGACGGTAGAAAAACGCCGTTCTGAGTCGTGACCAGACAACACGTTTCAACTTCCTAGCTGATCTCAACCTCGTCCAGACAAGCCTCTGCACTCTCCTCACAGATCTCGTAGCCTTCTCCATGAAGCTCTGTTTCCTGGAGAACCGGTAGCTCCTCAGAAACAGCTGTCTCTTCTCCAAATACTCTCCATATGCTCCATGACCGTAGTTTCCATGGCTGTAACACTCTCCGCTTCTGAAAACGAGCTTCTCACTCATCGGAATCTGAGACTTAGAAATGGTTTTTCTAAGGGGATTGTTTATGTTTCCAAGTTTGGAAAATGGAAAAAGTAAAGAAGGGTGTCCCTAAACGCTCTCTAGCCGTCTCAAACGCAACCGCGTGATGGAGAAGATTATTTTGGTAGCAAAAGCGTGCGTTAAAGTGGTTTTATAAAAGACTAGAGACCATCTTGCTTTATGTTTACAACACTTTCTTATTGACGCAAACCTATGTGCTCTCTGGCTAATGTGAAAGTCTTGTCCTCCTCCTTAATCCAGCCAAAGAATCTGGTGAGACTTTAATGTAACCTTGGTCCCGAGGACCAACAATATTCTATTAAGCATGAAAGACATGATTCAACATAGATCTCTTATGGTGGAGTTTTTATCCTTTTCAGTAGATGCTTTTTAATTTTTAATTAAATAAATATAAGAATCATCTCTTAAATAATATATATAAAAAAGTTTTTTAGAAGAAAAATGTAAAAAAAAACAAATTTTACATTAAAAACTTCAATTTAAAAAATCGGAGTTAATCATGGTCTAGCTTAACAACAAAATTAAAAGCATCGAACGACTCAGAAATGAAACCATTTGTTTCCAGAATAAATGCACTAGTAATATTTTTATGTATCATGTAGTTGATCAAAAAAAATGTATCATGTATGTAGTATACATTAACTTAATTTTTCCAGTATGCAAATCATTTTTGTGGTCACACAAGAATATGGAAGAGACCTAAACAATTAATGTTTGGTGGACCAAAGTAGTCAATTAGGTATGTGAAGATGTGACATGAGGCATTAAAAATGGATACGCCAACTCCTATGCACTTACTATGGTTTGCTTTAGTCAAAATAAGAACAACACCTCTTATGAAATGTCACAACAAAAGGTCTAAGAACAACTGTCTCCAACGCTCACAATGCTATACTACTAGGTCTATAACTTCCATGATAATATAGTGTTAGGCACACAAGCTCACCATCTCTGTTCCTTAGCCTTATCTGTTAACAGTTTCTAAGGACTTTGTATGCTGTTCTCAAACTTAAGAAACTGATACCAATAACACACAAAAAATGTAAATTTTGAAGATTGTGCAAACTCATCAGTTACATGTATATATGAAGAATATTTCTCACTAAGAAACAATTCACAAGCTTGAGAAGCAATTACTTTCACGTTCCACATCCTATTGTATGTACAAAGCAGGCAAGAACAAGAAACATGCTGCAAAGTAGATTGCCAGTATAAGACTCATCATATAAAGCTACAAGAGTTGCACTTATCCTCAAGTTTCCTCCTTACAACTTCCAACGACATATCTATGTCGATGACCGACATATCATGCATTGTATCAAGAGAATCCGAGGCATCAACAAGCAAGGAAGATTTCACAGCATCAGGGCGTGCAGGATCAGATGTTACGCTGGAGCTTTTCGGTGAGCTTGCCTCTGAAGATAGACTACTTGAGACCGAAACACCATCTATCTTGTTTGTATACACGGGTTTGTTCTTTCTCATTGCATCCATCTCTTGGCCAGTGAAAGATTACATGATTCGTATTGTATCATGTATGTAATATAGACTTCATATGGTGGGGAAGGTGGGACTGAGCATGTATTTCATGGCTTCAAACACAAAACCATATCTATAATGGACCTGAATATACACAACACAAGCCCAATAAAGGCCCATTAGATCTTGATATTTTACGCAAATAAGATAGGGCGGAACAGAGAAGCCTTTCAAAAAAACTCACACTCTCACCTTATCCCTTCTCTTTCTTCTTCCTCTCCGGCGAGTATCGCAAAATGGCGTCGACGGTGGGAGTTCCATCACTTTACCAAGTTCCTCACCTCGAAATCTCCAAACCCAGTTCAAAGAAGAGGTTTAGTTTCTTATCTCTCTCTCTGGACAAGCCTTTCTTCTCCTCTCCCTTATCTCTCCGAAGAACTCGTCTTATCCACTCTTCTCTCCTTACTCCCTCCGCCGTCGCAACTCCCAACTCCGTCCTCAGCGAGGAAGCTTTCAAAAGCCTTGGCCTTTCCGACGAGTTCGACCTCGACGGCGACAACACGGCCTCCTCCGAAGAAGATGATGCTGAAGAACTCGCTATCTCTAAACTCGGTTTGCCTCAGCGTCTCGGCGAGTCTCTGGAGAAGCGTGGTATCACTCACCTCTTCCCCATTCAGGTTCGGCTCATAAAAAATGGTTCCTTTGCGGTTAATCTTAAAGTCTTATCCTTTATATGTTGGTAATGTTTTGGTATCTGTGTCTGAAGAGGGCTGTGCTGGTTCCTGCACTGCAAGGAAGAGACATCATAGCTCGTGCTAAGACAGGAACTGGAAAGACTTTAGCTTTCGGTATCCCTATCATCAAACGCCTCACTGAACAAGCTGGAGACTACTCTGCTTTCAGGTCTCACTTTACATCCCCTTGGTTTACGTTGGCATTTCCATGTAAACCTATAAAGCTTCTAGTTAACTCTTAGCAATTTCTTGAACATTAGAATTTTCTGAGTGTTTAGTTTTGTCTTATTGAGCAGGAAATCTGGTCGTCTTCCTAAGTTCCTTGTTCTTGCGCCTACACGAGAACTGGCTAAGCAAGTGGAGAAGGAGATTAAGGAGTCTGCACCTTACTTGAGCACTGTTTGTGTATATGGTGGTGTCTCTTATACCATTCAGCAGAATGCTTTGTCTCGTGGTGTTGATGTTGTTGTTGGAACTCCTGGAAGGATCATTGACTTGATAGAAGGAAGGAGTCTCAAATTGGGTGAAGTTGAGTACTTGGTGCTTGATGAAGCTGACCAGATGCTTGCTGTTGGTTTTGAGGAAGCCGTGGAATCGATTCTTGAGAATCTTCCACAGAAGAGACAAAGTATGCTTTTCTCAGCAACTATGCCTACTTGGGTTAAGAAGTTGGCGAGGAAGTACCTTGACAATCCCTTGAATATTGATCTGGTAAAAGCTTTCTTTTGTTCATTCTCATTATTTTGTTTAAGACTCAGATGCTTAAGGCTATTGTATTGTTTGTTTGTAGGTTGGTGACCAAGATGAGAAGCTTGCGGAGGGGATAAAACTTTATGCAATCTCAGCCACATCAACATCAAAGCGCACTATTCTAAGCGACCTTATAACAGTATGACTCAGCTGATAGATTGTTTGGTGTCTTTAGTTCTATATTGATTTGTTCTATTTTCAAAATGTGAAGGTGTATGCAAAGGGTGGCAAGACCATTGTTTTTACCCAAACAAAAAGAGATGCAGATGAGGTCTCTCTAGCATTATCAAACAGTATAGCTTCTGAAGCACTTCATGGAGATATTTCTCAGCATCAAAGAGAGAGAACACTCAATGGTTTCCGCCAAGGGAAATTCACAGTTCTAGTTGCTACAGATGTTGCATCTCGTGGACTTGACATCCCAAACGTAGATTTAGTAAGTTTTCAAATTTTAACTACATAGTTTATCCTCTCTTATGACATGTTTGTTTGTTTTATTCTGATATTTTCTTCTACAGGTTATCCACTATGAACTTCCTAATGATCCAGAGACTTTTGTGCACCGGTCTGGTCGTACTGGGCGTGCGGGGAAAGAAGGCTCAGCTATTCTAATGCACTCTAGTAGTCAAAAGAGAACAGTGAGGTCTCTGGAGCGTGACGTAGGCTGCAGATTTGAGTTCATTAGCCCACCAACTGTTGGAGACTTGTTGGAGGCGTCAGCAGACCAAGTGGTGGCCACTCTAAACGGTGTTCACCCTGATTCTATAAAGTTTTTCTCAGCAACTGCTCAAAAACTATTTGAGGAGAAAGGAACAGATGCTTTAGCTGCAGCTTTAGCTCACCTGAGTGGTTTCTCTCAGCCACCTTCATCCAGATCTCTCCTTAGTCATGAGCAGGTTTAATTCTGAATCAATTCTGTTAGGAGTCATATAAACTTCGAACGTCAACTATATAGCAACTCATTTGTCTCTCGAATGGACTTAAGCCTTTATATAGATTTGATAATCCTACAATCATGAACTGAAGTTACATTCTTGGACTGTAGGGATGGGTGACTTTGCAATTGATACGAGATCCTACAAACTCTAGAGGCTTCCTGTCTGCGAGGTCTGTCACTGGCTTTCTTTCCGATGTTTACCGTCCAGCTGCAGATGAAGTTGGAAAAATCTTCATGATTGCAGATGACAGGGTCAGTATCATTGAAACAATCTTCATGTTATAAACTATCTTCTTTTGTAAATCTCATACTCTGCTATATGTCAGGTGCAAGGAGCTGTTTTTGATCTGCCAGAGGATATCGCAAAAGAGCTGCTAGAGAAAGAAGTGCCAGAAGGAAACAGCTTATCCATGATTACAAAGGTATTGATTCCAGCTTCTCTTAGTTTCTGCTGGATTCCACTCTTTTGTAAGACCCTTTCTGACTAACAGCACCTCGACATCTTTTGGGGTTTGATTGTAGTTGCCTCCGTTGCAAGATGATGGACCGTCTAGTGATAACTATGGACGGTTCTCTAGCAGAGACAGGATGCCTAGAGGAGGAGGAGGTTCTAGAGGGTCAAGATTTGGCGGTAGAGGAGGCTCATCACGAGGACGTGATAGTTGGGGAGGTGATGATGACAGAAGAAGTAGAAGCAGTGGTGGTGGAGGAAGCAGCTGGTCCCGTGGTGGTGGTGTTTCCAGAGGAAGTTCTGATGATTGGTTGATTGGCGGCGGTAGTGACAGAAGATCATCAAGCAGCAGAGCTCCTTCCCGGGAGAGGTAAGTTTTTTGGACTTCAAACAAATCTATGTTAAGATCGACACACTTGTCCTCATTTAACTGGTTGGTTATTGTCTCTAAAAACAGGAGTTTTGGAGGTGCTTGCTTCAACTGTGGAAGCTCAGGACACAGGGCAGCAGATTGTCCTGATAAGAGAGGGTTTTAAAGTGTTCTTAATGCAGATCCTTTCATGCTTGCTTAGAGAATGCAACCATGAAAGGATGTATACTTCAGACAAGGGCTAACTACAAGCATAGTTCAGGAAAAAGAGAGGCAGAAAAAGTAAGTAAATGGGAGGGTTTTCAGAGATTGCTTCAGAAACAAGGAAAAGCTAAAGGATCTTCCTTTTTTTTTAGGTTATTACAATGAACAGATTCCCTGTTTCTGAGTTTTGAATGATTTAGATTATTATTTTTTGGTACGTTTCTGTTATCATATGTGATATATAATCAAATTTTATCATACAAATCTCAACTTTTGTTAATTACATATAAACATCCTTAGCAATAAAGAAACAAATCACAAATACAATAAGATCAGGTCAAGCAGTGGAGGAAGGTGTAGAAGGTCGTTGTGGGAGACCACATTTGGTCAAACATTGATCGGAACAAGGTTTGTTCTGTTTGCCACATGCTATTGAACAGGTTCTGAAGCAAACCAACTTCGAATTTTGCGTAGGGTTGCTCTCATCAACATTGGCTCCATTGCATGCCTGCAACACACATCCTATCATCATAAGTGCCATCACCATGCACACTTTTCCAGCCATTTTTCTCTTTTGCACGTTTATTAGGGTTTGTGTTTTTTTTTTTGTTTTTTTTTTGATAGATATGAGATATGCAAATGGGTGATAGAGAGGAAGGTGTTTATATATTTGAGTCTTTGCCTCTCTATATATAGCACATATGTTATTTAATGTGCGTTTAGTTTGAACTTCATTAGAAATTTGTGGTTTCTCTCTAATTTGACATAAATAGGATGACCATATTTGATTTTAGGGAAATTTTAGTTTTATCACAAATTTGATATCACTTTTCAAATTTACTATTAATGAATGATTATTTTCAAAAATGCTTTAAATTTATAATGAAATCACTAAAGTGTAAATCTAAATATTAATATATTTTAATTGAATGTATTTTTGAAAAATGATATTTAATTGTGGTATTTTTAACAATTTTTTTTTAATTTTTGTGTTGCGAAAAGAGTTAAAACTACAAATATAGATGGCAAGTACCTGATGGAAATGATCATGTCTTGTAGGATTTGCATTTCTCCTTGTTTCTTTGAAATTTAAAACTTATTTTCCTTTTAAACTGTGACACAAACTAATGCCTACACTTTGAGATATTATCGAAAAGAAATCCATTGCATCTAATTTCTTTTGCGTTAAAGCCGAAAAGAAAACAATTCTCGTAAAAAGACATATGATGGTAAGATTTTCTCCTTGAAAGAAAAATTATGGACCTGGTGAAATCCATCGATGAAGATGACAATATGTGCATAACAGTATAACAGTTCTCATAAAGATCATGGTGAAGGTGGTTGAGATGGGGCATGTGGAGGAGCTGGGGTACTTAGCGGAGGTGAACTCATTTTATTTACACTATTCATGCTTTATCTGTACGTTTCTATTATTTTAAGTGTGACAATGGTATTATTAGCATTAATATGTAAAGAGTAAAATAGCTTCTGCTCAGTTACTCTATTTTCACCAACCAAGTAAAAATATGTTTCAGTTCATTTACTATAATAAAAAAAGGAAAGAGACCAGAGAAAATCTGTTTATATAAAACAAAACAAAATTTTTACTCAGGATTTTCCCTTTCTTTTTCCTCCTTATGTCACTTTTTTTTCTTTTCAATTTTTTATTCTATTGAATACCTGTCACAGCCCAGTTGTATTTTCACATAGAACTGTGTCATTATATAAAATATTGTCTTAACATAATAATTGTTTTTTGTGGTTTTTATTTGAAAGAAAGCCATCGAGTCTTGGATCGTTTTATGCTGCAACAAGCTAACTAGTTTGTCTGTGTAAGATAAAAACGAGGTATATAATAAAAATCATATAAATCTCAAATTTTCTTCATGAATAAACAGATAAGTATAGATGACACTCTTGGCAATAAAGACACAAATCACAAATAAAATAGATAAGATCAAGCGGTGGTAGAAGGTGATGAAGATGTTGCTGGTCTAGAAGGTCGTTGTGGGAGACCACATTTGGTCAAACATTCATTGTAACAAGGTTTGTTTTGTTTGCCACAAGCTATTGAACAGGTTGTGAAGCAAACGAATCTTGAATCCTGCGTTGGCTTGCTCTCACCACCATTGGCTCCATTGCATGCTTGCAAAACACACCCTGTCATGATAAGTGCCATCAACATACACACTTTTCCCGCCATTTTCTCTTTTACAAATTTATTAGGACTTGTGTTTTTTTTTTTATTGATAGATATGAGATGTGCAAATTGGTGACTGGAGAGGAAGGTGTTTATATACTGAGTCTTTGCCACTATATTTAGTGCATTTGTTATTTTTGTTTGCTAATTTTAGTTTGGGTTTGACTTTGAAAAGAGTTTTGTGATTTCTATCTGGTTTAACATAAATAGGCATTGGCCAGCTATTAAATTGGCTTTTGTGTTGTCAAAGAGTTAAAACTATGAAAATATATAAGCAAGTGCATGATTGAAATGGTCTCATCAGGTCATGTAGGATTTGTATTCTCCTTATTTCTTTTTATTATGTCCTTTAGTGAATCAAAATATATTTAAAACATAATAAGTAGTGGTAATCTCGTGATAAAAGAAAAATTTGATACAAAGAGTAAATTTGTTGGCTCTGAATTTGAATCCTGTCAAGTATTAAGTTACTCTTGTTTAGCCAAACAAAAATAGAACCATATCTTAGGCCTCATTAAAATACTTGAACCTGGCTAGCTTACTAATATTGATTTTTTTTCCTGCTGAACATGAACAAGAGATGATGTATTTAATTAAACAATGTCTCTTTTTGATAATTAGGTCAGTAATATGGATTTTGGTGAAAAACAAAAGTTATAGCAGTAAATAAAGGGAGCAACAAGAAAGACCAGACCACAAGGATTTCATTAATCTATGTATATTATAAAAGGATCTATATAATCCCATGAGTTCAGTTTTATGAAATTACAAAAGTACCAATCACAAAATCCCATTACATACAAAAACAAAAATTATATAATAGGTAAAGGTGTATAATAATAATAATAACAGTAATCATATATGGATTATATAGAAGAAGAAAAAATACAACCAAGCAGAGACTTCCTTGTAAAGATGCAACCGCCCAGCTACCTACAAAGTTTCAAAAGAAACCAGACATTATACTCCTTTTGTCCTAAAGATTCTAACAAAACTAGAAACACCATACATATATGCTACAAGAAGCATCAGCTTCCACATCCTTTATTCCAGATAAAATTTACCATTTCACTTTTATACATCAAAACTTGAATTGTGTTTGAACATAATAAAAAAATGATCGATCATCATTGACTGCTACACATACCTGACCAATGTATCAGGTATCTCTTTACAATGCTGCAGCCTAGGCTTCAACCTAAAGGAAACGTTCACAGAATCGTTAACTTAAGAATCTTACCAATAGCTTAAGTGATACAATAATGGCATCATAGCTGCAGCTACTTGGCCTAGTCTACGCAATTTCACTGTGCCAAGCTTTTTAAGTAATATGCATGATTCTTTCTCTTACAGAACAATCATGTATTCATGATTCAATATTAGCTACAACCTCCTACATCACAGGTCGTTCATAGGAGTCTTTAACTTTGTTTTGACTATTTGAGATTTGAGAATAGCATAATTAATGGTTTTTACCTTCTCAGCTTCAGGAGAAAAGACTGCCTTCACCTCCTGAAACACATCTTCAATAGGCTTTGCGGCATGAATCTGAAGCCAAGTAGTAGAAACAACAAAACTTTGTTATACAACTAACAATTGCTGGACCGTAATGCCAATCAAAAACAAGAAAGGAAAAATATTTTTACCTTGCGAACTTTCCCCTTAGCTTCGTAATACTGAATCACTGGTAAGCTAGATTCAAGAAACACCTTGAAACGCTTCCTTATAGTCTCTATATTGTCATCCTCTCTCCCCTTCAACAACAAATATGGAGGCAACAATCACTATCAATGTAACGTAGAATGAAACAAGAGGCTAAAGAGAATAAAGTGACAGAGCTTTTCATATCATGCTAACCTGGTTTCGGCCTAAAAGGCGCCTCTCCATCTCTTCCTCAGGACAATCAAAGAACAAGACAAACTTTGGTTCAATCCCAGTCTACAAACATCATCAAACGCATGTAAGTATTAAGCAATTATATTGCCAAAAAAAAACATAACACTCTTTTAAAACTTATCCATGTACTTACAACTTTTTCAAATGCTGCTCGGTTCTCCTCATTGCGAGGGAAGCCATCAATGAGGAACCTGTCATTCCCGTTCTCCTGAATTGCTTTTTGGAGAAGCTTGATTGTAACCTCAGAAGGTACAATCTTTCCCTCTTTAATCATATTCTGGATCATAGTTCTGCAAAACCATTAGAAAGGACAAAACAATTACATAAATAAAGTCGAACCATTTCAATAAAAGATCTCAAGAAGGATAATGAATGTGAAGTTGAGTTAGGACATACCCATTTTCGGAACCTGACTTAATTTCAGCCCTGAGAAGGTCTCCAGCACTAAGATGTGTGTAACCAAAATGCTCAACAATATAGGCACACTGTGTACCTTTCCCACTCCCAGGACCACCTGAAATCAAAGTACTATTTAACTCAGAAGATCTACAATTAACTTTCAATAATGGTATTAGCAACACACATGAGAGGACCTCCTGAACTTACCAAGGACAAAAATAACAGTGGGTTTCTTCTCACTTGCGGTTCCATTCACCTCCTGGAGAAAGCACACCAAAAAGAAACTTCAAATAGGTTTAACAATGTAACTGGAACAGATAATAGGATGGCCCTTAACAGTAAGATTGGTTATTACAGTCTCAATGAACTATATATAATCCATTCAAATGTCGAATCATTTACCTTGTTTGCAGCATCAACAACGGATCCCATAATACTAGTAAGCAACTCGTTCAAGTATTACCTGTTAAGAAGAATCTAAATCAGTTTACAGAGAACACATTTAATAAGAAAACTCCATCATGCAAGGGACCAAAACGCGCAGATCTAAGTGCTTTAGCAAGTTAGCATATATAAAGTTGCAAACTTTAAAACAGTTTTCTACTACAACACATGCGAAACAAAAGATCAAAAGATGATGTAAGAATAGAACAATGCTGACGTGTATAGATCAAGACAAGAGAATCCAGATCCGACAGAACAAAAATGATAAGCATGTACAGAGTCAAATCAGATCGGATGCAAAAGAAAGACAATGGACCAACGAATTTCTAAGAAGAATTGAAGAAAACTCGATACCCAGAATTGGAATATAAACAGAAGAAAATCTAATAAAGATGCATACTTTGGACGAAATGTAAGATCCGAATATTGTGA
The DNA here is from genome assembly GCA_905132885.1 of Moricandia moricandioides. NCBI lineage: Eukaryota > Viridiplantae > Streptophyta > Magnoliopsida > Brassicales > Brassicaceae > Moricandia > Moricandia moricandioides. The sequence goes on from CAJHQQ010002202.1 coordinate 28,910, forward strand.
GAGAATGATATGAATGAAAAGACACAAACCCATCACTACACTTTTTTTTTTTTGAGATTCAGAGGTAATTTTCAGACAACAATTAGAAACAGTGAAAGAGACATTTTAGAAAGATCTGAGAAGAAGGGAAAAAGCGAACCTCAGGACGGAGAAAGTTTTTGATTAAATGCTGAAAATGTGAGAAATGAGAAAGGAGATGCAAGCTATATATATATATATATATATATAACACGTTCGTTTTAATTATTATTTAATCTAATTTCCGTTCATGTGTCTCTGTTACTTTTAATTTAAACCAAGATTTTAATACAGTAGTACTATTTTTAAACTGACAAAAAAAAAGAATTGTTGACACAACAAAAAAAAAAAAAATTCTTTGTAGTAGTTCAAGTTGTCATAAGAATTGTGTCATACCTTTATAGAATTATGAGAATTATTTTTGCTGGATTTACAGATGTTAGTTTTTTTTTTTTTGACAAAAATTATAGATGTTAGTTGATTCCAGTTAAATTAAAATTTTAATTTATATATGAGGATATTACAAAAACCAATGGTTGTCTCATCTAATCCATGTCTTGCTATTTATTTGTTTAGACTACTTTAGACTGGAATGTGATTTTAAACCTGTGTTTTTTTTTTTTTTTAAAAGTGATCTTAAGCCTAAGCGCCAAACTAGGCAACACATGGGTCTTGCGTAAACGGTAATTGTCAATGCATAAAGTGATAATAGATTGCTAGTAATAACACACACATGTGGTGCTTACAATTCCTTAAGAGTTTGAACATAGCTATGATAAGCCGAGGGGGAAGGCACATCAGGCCAACTCAAAAGGTTCAAGAGATGCAATAGACTACGTACGGTACGTGGAACCTGAGACCGGAAAGGTAGAGGTTCTCGAGGGCCACACCATTAGGGATCACATGTTAGTAAATTTAGCATGATCACTTGTTAAGGATCAAACAAAATAGTATTATTGAAGTGTGAATATTACAAACTATATAGTATGTGAAGATTTAACAAAAAAATGAAGATCAATTAGGTTTGGACATAAAAGTCAAGTCTATGAAGAATAGAAAGAAGCTTAGAGATGGTGAGAGGTTTCTCTTGAAAGTCATTAAGACCAGCTTCCATAAACTCTTTCTTGTCTCCTTCGTTAGCTCTAGTTGTTACTCCTGCTATCTTGCTCTCTATCCCCATCTCTCTCAGCCTCTTTGTCGCCTAATCACACAAACACACAGTCCAATTAGTTATACATATAAAACCATCGGTCTATCTTTAAAAATAATAATAAAAAGGGTACTTCACATTATTAATAGACAAAACTGTGATAAAGATTCTTATTCCAACATTAGTTTAACAGTTTCATACAATATTATAAATTAATATTTACCTGAATACCGTTCAAGATGGGCATCTCCATGTCCATGAGAATAAGATCATAGTTTCTCCCGGAACAATGAACGTCGACAGCTTCTTGGCCGTTGCAAACGACGTCGTTTCTAATACCTAGACGGTCCAGCAGCTTGTGATGCATGGTTTGGTTTACAAAGTTGTCATCGACCACCAAAGCTGTTAACTTCGACTCTGCCAAGCTTGGAACTTCTTCATCAGCTATCTTTTTCGTCATCTTTCTTGTGGGCAACAAAATATTACAAAACTCTTAAGAAAATATTTTGTGGGAACTCAAAAATATATTTTTGCATATTTAAAGGAGAAAGAAATTGTGAAAAAAATCAGCTGGATTGTGTTTTTGGATTCGGAGGAGATCTAGTGATCTTTCTACTTTTTCCATTTTGGGTACTTTACATGATTTTACATTTTTTTCAAGATCCTTTAACTTATGTAGGGACTTTAGATTGATCTCTTGAGATTCTAATTAGCCAAAACACCATGTGAGCAACATACATTAATAGCAAATAATCATTATATGATATTATGATTACAAACTATAAAGATACATATACATACATTATTACATTTAGCAAGAAATATCACGTCAGATATATATATGTTCAACTTTTGATCCAGTTTTAATTCATAAAATAAACAAAATCTAATATTTCTTTGCAAATTCTGAGATTATCATATAGCTCTTGGATTTTTTTTTTAGAAAATAACACAATGATATGACAAAATCTTGTGTATCTTATAAAAAAATATCTACAGTTATGTATAAAAACGATTATCTATTAGTTAAGTTCATAAATTAACACCTGATAATTCCACAAACGTGACTTAAAAAAATATAGTAATTACTGTATAAATCATAATTAAGCATACTTAACATATGGTAATGACATAAATGCAGAATTGTTTTCCGACATTTTAATTATAATTCGCTTTACAAATTTATTAGGACTTGTGTTTTTTTTATTGATAGATATGAAATATGCAAATAGGTGATGGGGAGGAAGGCGTTTATATACTGAGTATTTGCCTTTATATTTAGTACATTTGTTATTTATGTGCGTTCTGTTCTTTTAGTTTGGTGTGACTTGTATAGATATTTGTGATTTCTGTCTGATTTGACATAAATAGGATGGCCATGTTTGATTTTAGTGTTGTTAAAAGAGTTAAAACTAGGAAAATAGATGGCAAGTACCTGATCCAAATGGGCATGTCATGTAAGATTTGTATTCAGTGAAATGAAAATATATTTAAAATGTAACAAGTGTACCATGATGATTGATGATCATAATTTATTTGTTTCCTTTTCCTATTTTTAACGGGATTGACCAAGATACTTTAACTTACTTAGGGTTTAGATTTAGATCAATCAAGATGATCTCTTGAGATTTTAATTAGCCAAAACACTATGTGAGCAAGAGATATGAATAGCAAATAATCATATGTGATTATAATTATAAAGATGTTCTGCCAATACGAGATTTAATATCATATAAGCATACATTTAGCAAGAAAGATAAAAAAATATTATATTATGTGTAACTTTTAATTCAGTTGTAATTTATAAAAGAAAAAAAATCTGATATTTTTTGGAAGCTCTGAGATTATCAAATATCTACATATTGGATTCTTTTACAAAACAAAAGTAACACAATATATGACAAAATCTTATAATATATATTCTCCTCAAAATATTTGTGGAGTCTATGGGAGTCGGGTTTTTTAGACACCCTCTGTATTTATCAGTTGTTATTAACCTCATTATTAGGAAAACTATATTTTACGTAGTTGAATATAACTCAAGTTTTTTTAGATAACTCTTCGAATAAGTCACCGACAACACAAATCATATTTCTGAATAAATTTTAAGATTTATCAGAGTCAATATAAAAATGATTATTTTTTAGTTAAGTTCATAAATTACAATCTGATAATTTCATAAACAGACTTAAAAATATACTTCCCCTGTTTCCAAAAGATTCATATTCTAGAAAAAAAATTGTTTCACAATGTTGTATTTTTTACATTTTCAATGCAGTAGTTAATGATAAACTTTAAACTTTTATAAAATTATCAAAATTTTATTGGTTAAAAATTATGAGAAATAGTAAGTTACAAAAAATTATAAGGTAATTCAAATTTCATATATTTTATTAATATGCGTAAAAATTCTAAAACATACATCTTTATGAAGCAGATGGAAAATAATCTAATTGGTAATCATCATAAAAAACACAAATATAAATTAAATTGTATTAATAGTGAAGAATGATTATTCTTTTTCAAATTTAATGAAGAATAAATTTGTACTATTTATTTTTTATTTTTTTTAAATGATGAAAAATAGAAACGAAAAACTATTCCTTTGGTCACCATTTTAAATCATAGTAATTAATATATATCTATATCATTATTAAACATACTTCACATATGATAATGACATAAATGCAGATTTTATTTTGACATTTTTATTATTACTCGATTTATAGAACATAAAAAAAAAAGATTCTACAGAGGTTGTGGCCTTGACTGAACGATGTAGACATCCTCACCAACCAAACAACCTTCAACGTCTTGTGCACATCCAAAGTTCCTTTCCAAGAAGAAACCAACCGAACCAAGTCTCTGACCTAGCTTCTGTCTAAACACTGAGTCAACCGTTAACCGTTTCTTGCTATAGTCAACGGTTAAACGAACGTATTTTCCATCAGCAGGACCTTTTCCTGACACGAGAAGCTCTTCACTGAAGTTTGCAAACGCTAAGGTTTGCACAATCCCATCAAGCTTACCCGAAGCAAGTCTCCATGGTGTTCCTCTCGTCCCTGAAGCTAAAGTCTCACCTAAACCAGGAGCTATCTCGGCTTCGACCAGGTTGCTGTCTGGATCAGCTGGACTTACAGTGTGAAGAACAAAAGATAAGTCTGGAGACAGCATCTCTTGAACTAAAACCGCCATTGAAGCTTCTCTTTGAGAGACACCAGCAGCTCTACGGCTTAGAACAGCTCTTCTTGTGTAGAGAGAAGCCCAAACTTGGCAAACGGAATCTGAAAACACTAAAGGATCTGAGGGACTCACGTTGGGGATTGATTCATAGAGTCCTGCTGCTGACATCCCGGCTAAGTCCTCAACGTTTGCGCTTGAACGAACAATGAGACGAGCGTCTTTGGTAAACGCTTTGCTTATGGTGTTGATTGTTTCTTTAGGCACTTGCAGTGACTTCATCACTTCATGGATCTGATCACATATGTTGTCTAGCTCACCGCCTTCAGGTCTGGCTATTTCTAACTTTTCTAACAGAGATGCAAACTTTTCTTCTGAGTTACTTTGCTTTAAAGCTAACTCCATTGATCCAAAAGGTATGACAACTCCAGCTGGAACCTTAAATGATGCTGGAACTCCGTTCTCGCTGTCCACTGCACATACATTATAAAAACCAATGTTCAAGAAATCGACAGGGTTAGTTAGACGCTTTATATAGACCGAGGAGGCCTATGTGCAGCCTAAACCAATCTTTAGAAGATTGATCAAAACAAACCGTGCAAAATCAGATTTGGTTCCAGACTCCAGTGAGTTTAATCCCCTTAAGAGATTGAGAAAACTTTACCTCTAGTAGAGGCTGCTGCTAAAGATGCAAGAAGACCACATGCAGCAGCTTTTGAACCAGATGTTGATGCATCTGAATCCGCAAGTGCTATGATTCCTCCACTAGGGATATCCTGTGGATGAATGTTGCATATATATCACAGATGTGATCTGAGGGTGAAGTGTATAGAATCACAGAGATATCAAAAGTTTACCTTGGATGAGTAAAGGAGGTTATCAGAAGATGAGGACACAGGCTTTGACTCTTCATCATCCTTAGATACACTTTTCTTATCCGTTTTTTTCTTAGCACTGGGTTTGGATTTGGGAGTACGACTCTTATCTTCAGTTGAAAGTATCAGATTAACATGGCTTGGAGATGCTTCCAACCTGTAAGGTTCATAGTAGAGATAACATTAGAGAAGAGACACGAAGTTCTTGTTTTATGAGGAATTGAAGCTAATTACCTCACATATTTTCCCACAAGTCTCCGTATATCAGCCACCTTGTCATCATCATCACATGTCACAAAGACAATCTTCTCCTGTGGAAACATTATGTGAAATGAAGAGTGTCAACGCTGCACTTCACTATAGAAGTTTAAAGAAATGAAATAAGAGAAAAAAGGTTATTGCCTGCCGCGCTCTGACACCAAGGTGAGACAAGTGAGGTAGCTCCTGGAGAAGCATGACTCCAGCTATGTTCCCATTAGCAGCACTTACCTATCAAAGCATGTTAATGAGGTAATCTTTAGTATGAAGTTACAAATCACGGTGAGGTTTAATGAAGATCAATAACCTCTTCATCGCCATCAGCTTTGTTGACCAAGAGAATAATAGGACCACCACCAGTTGATGGTAACGACCCCGGCACAATGCTCTCAACCTGCAAATGTGAATTCTCATCAATGTTACAAAGGCTAAGGCATAGCTAATTGAAAAATTCAATCATTACAAAACAACCAACCATATGGTATCACAAAGTAGTAAATTTAAAAATCTCAGCTATATATTCATTTTCCTTCTCCACGTACCTGAACTAATGTACCAGAAGTTGATCCAGGTACAATGACGTCCCAGCCCTCAGAACCAAGTGAATTTCTTACAGCTTTTAGAAGAACAGTACAGAGCTTTGAGATCTGAAAAATGATACTGCAAGAAAGAGAACGAATGTTAGGATTTATAAGCAAGAAAAGAATCTCTCAAATGACTTCATGAGGTTGTTTGTACAGCTTAAGTTAAGAACAGGCCTGACTTACCCAGCACGAATCTCTGCTTCTGTGTAGGTCTTGACACTGTTCTCTGGAATACCTAGAGCTCTTCCAAGTATCTGAAATGATAAGCACGTTTCATATAGATTAGTAACAGAGTGATAAATTTGATCACATTAGGAGGAAAAAATGTATACCTCCACATTAGGAGGAAATATTTGAAGAAGTAAATCAGAATATTCTGATGTTAATCTCCGTGCTCGATCGAGACTTGCTTTCAGCCTCATGGCCCAAATGGTTTTTCCATCCTCTTCCCCTTCATGAAAAAGGAGCATTTTCAGAACTAGCCTTACACATCAGAGTTACATAGAATGAGTTGATGTATGTGAGAGAAGGAAATAACCTTCTTTTTGAAGTAGGTCTCTCTCTCGCCAAGCAAGGAGTTCATTTCCAATGGCTAAACATTCTTCTTGCTTCCAACCAGATAGACCTACTTGGTGAACCCCCAAGACCAAAGCATCCAGAGGATCCTTCCACGAGGAAACACTTCTTGATTCCACATCTTTTGCCAGTTGAACAGCTCCTCCCATAGATTCAAGAGCATTGAGGAATCTACTCAAAATCACTTACAAGTTAAATAACATCCAAAGGAAAATATTGCTCCAAAAGAAGAAAATGTTACGCACACCTGCTTAGTAGAACAAAAAAGTAGTCCTCAAGGCCAATCTCACAAAGGCGCCACTAATCAAAAGGAGCAAACTATATAAATAAACACATTGCTACATGATAATGCTGAGCTGTGTGGAAAAAAAACTCACCTTCTGGCGCATTGCAATGGCAGCATCAGGAGCATCATTTCGCAAGCCGCTGTTAAGTTCCTTAATGACTGTTTCTCTTAGAGAAGCCAGAGAATGCATAGTTTTAATCAACTCCAAAACGGTGCTTGACTCTCCAGATGCATCAAGGCGCTGAAAAAACAAATTTCGCATTCAGACACATGAAGAGACTACAGTAACAAACTTTGCCATGATTGTATTTAATATGAAGCAATCTAACAAAAGAATGTGATTATACGGTTCAGAAAATCATGCAAGATTGCATGCTTCTTCCAGAAAAAAAAACATATGAGCTAGTCAGCACAGGTTGACAAGTTAAAAGTAAAGTAAGAGCTTACCTCTTTACACTCAAAAAACAATTTGAGAGCAGAAAGACCTCTCTCATCCATAGAAATCTTCATAGAATCAAGTTGTTCGGTGAGGCTGCAATAAGATACAATGGCTATATATTATACAGTACGTGGGAGCATTGTATAGCACGTATATGATGAACGAATAGGTTTACCGTTACCTTCCAGCATTAAAGAAATCCTTAAGCTCATTATGGAATATTCTGAACTGCTCCACAAAGTCTCCATTGTATTTTCCTGGGGTCTCAGTAATTCTCTCAAGCATTGCTTCTGTTGCAATAAGATCTTCTGGACCCGCATTCCGGTGAAGCTTGTTTTGTATGGTATGCTTGATTTCTTGCTGGTACAGAGATGGGTAATATGAATACTAAGACAGTAACTGATCTAATGACTAAACAGAAAAAGAGAGTATTATTTACCTTGAGATCGTGAGGAATGTCATTGCGATGTGCTATGTCTCTAATTCTAGTTAGAGGCACAGATGCAGTAAACTCTGCTTTGAAAGAAGGCAAACACGGATGGATTTTCCGAGCAACAAGCACTTCCTACCAAATAGAAGCATATCCAACTTAGACAAGGTAAAACTAAAGTCAACAACAGCTACAGATTTTGAGAGGTGAGGCTGTGAAAGCAAATGTGTCACCTCTGCGGTAGCATCTTTCTTGCTGCAAATGTTCTCCAGCTCACGGAATATAAGCCTGGAAATCTCAGCATGATGGTTTGGACGGTGATGCCCTCCATCTTCAAAGCAAGGAATCTGACCTGTGTTTATCCACTGTATACAGTGCCAACAAACAAAATCGAAGATAAACTAGGTGAACTCCCAGATATATGAGAAAATATCAATGTTCAAAAAATCGCTAGGTTGTGGTTAACCGCCTTATAGAAGATTATTGTTTAGGCGGGCATGTAGATCGATTTTTTGTCTAATTTGCCGACTAGATGCCGCCTGAACCGATTTTTAAACTACTGCAAAACATATCAGGCTATAAAGAAAAAAGAGAGAAACCTTCAAATAAACTGCAGAGTATATGAGCGCCTTCAACCGTTCCTCCCTCTCAAGACTCCCAACTATGACCTCACTTACCAATTCAAGCTTGAACACAAGAGTACACAAAACCAATAAGAGATTTTTCATTCTTCGCAAAGTCCAAATCTTTTAACCAAAAAAGACACATGCAATTCATATAGATACCTTTTTCCGCCAGTTTCTAGAGTTACGATCACCTTCCACCATCTTAAGAGCTGCGCCTTCCAGACCACTAGTGTCCCAGTTCCTGCCAACTTCTCTGTTTCCATGCTCATTAGAGCGCATAAAGGAAGCGTCTTTGCCTTGCCATTGCCCACCCAATGTACTCTTCTTAAGCTGCACATCATTCTCACTGCCCACTACTCTATCATCACCAACATCGTGGCTATCACCACTCTCCTGCCCACCAGAATCATTAGCAACTTCCTGAGGCAAATCAAGTGTCTCACGAGTGGCATCCCAGTGACAAACAACAGAGAAGCTCCCGGAGTTAGGAAGCTTAAGGACACGATTATCACCAGACTCCCACGAGAGTGAACCGTCGTTCTTGACGATAACGAACTTAAACTCCAAAACCTCACCTCCACCAAGCTCAAGCTCACAAACCCATCCTTTCTCAGACCAAGAAAGAGGCGACTTCTTCTTCCAGGAACCAATCTCTTTAGCTGATCCAAACATAGCAACATGCTCACCGAACTTAACTTGACGATCAAGCCTCACATTCAACTTCACTTTCGTTCCAGACCCATCTCTCTTATTCCTCTGTTCCTCACTGGGCTCAGATCAAAATTCGATTTTTAGAAATCAACAAACTAATTTCGATCGAAAGGAAGAGAAAAGGAAGAAACTTTACATGGTGGAGGAGGAGGAGGAAGCAGCGCAAGTGAGACGAGAAGGGGAGCTTTTGAGTCGGTCTGATCGGCGGGGAAGGTGAACTCTGCGAGTGAAGTGGACGAGACTGGGAAGAGAGGAGTGTCTCGTGGTGATGAAGGTGAAAGGAGAGCCGTAACAATGGCTGCCAATGCTCTCCATTGGAGTTGTGTGATAAGAGATTTTTGTGTGTGTGTCAGTCTTCAACTCTCTAAAAAGCCATTAACAATATTATAGGAGTTTCGCTTTTTTCCTCTGGGAAATTGCCAAAACATGTCCCAAAAAAATATCTTCCGTGACAGATATTAATTTTCATCGGTTTTATTAATACTCTTAAACCGATGAAATAACATAAGAGAGGATTTTTTTTTTATTTTAAAAAAACTTCTTAAACCATTCGATTCGTATGGAGTACGTAAAGGTAACCATAATTATCCTAGAAATGTGATTCGTGTTTAATATTATTTTATTTTGTAAAACATTTTCTCTTTATTTTTAAATAGATGCTATTTTAACATTTTTTATTAAACAAAAAATGTTAATTTAAAATTCTAATATAATCTTGAATTAAATATTAATTACAAATACGTTTATTTTATAAATAATTTTTAATTTCTAGAAAAATTATTGGTTAAATATATATAATTTATAATAATACAATACATTTTAATAACTTTATTAATCAGTGTGAAAGTCAAGATAGCATTTTAAAAAAATAAGACTATTTTAATTTTTTTTTAAGTCTTAATTGGATAGAAAATTATTAGACTACTTATGGGTTTTAACATATATAATATAAAGTTCTTGGGCTTTTGGGTCGGGCTTATCAACCTTGTAAAAAAGAATTAAAAGAGAGATATTGGATAATTCACAAAATTTGTCAAAATTTCGGGCCTTAAATCTTTACAAGTTTTGTTTAATGGATTACAAATATTTTTATTTGTTTCTTGTTTAATCTCAACTGAAAGACTAACCGAAGATATGTTTTTCTTTCTTCTTTTATTTACTCAAAGTCTAAAATTTTAATTATTTTTGCTTTTCTACAAATTTGTCTACACATAAATTTCTTACATGTGCATTTTATAATTAATTTTTGGCATATTTAGTAGTATGAATGTAGTGGTTAACATGCTATATTTTAATTTTGCTTATGATAAATGTGAAAAATTGATAATTATGAAATATTTTTATCGTATGAATATTAACTTCATGAATTTGTTAAAAAAGTAAAAATAATTTCATTAATTGATAGAAATGATTTATAGTAAAGAAAAGAAACCTAAAAAAATCAACGAAACATTATCGTTGTTATTTTAAATTTTCTTTTATTATTTTATATCGTTTAAAATTGTATCATAATCATTATCAATATATATATATATATAATAGTTAAGTTAATTTTAAAAATAAAATAATTTAAAAGTTGCTTTAGGCCCCTAGGAGGGCTCCCACGACACTGATGTGAAGGCGCAAACTTTCAAGACGGCGATAGAGGCTGCAGCCTGCATGTATGTATGCTCCTAAGGATCGATGATGATAGTGAGTGGTATCAAGAAGCAAGCAAGCTCCTGGAGCTTGACCTACAAAACCCACCATTGAGACAGAAGGAGATGCAGACAACGAGCATATTCTTCCCAACTAAGAGAAACTCAATCGTTAATATGTTTTGTGTACTCTCACTTGTTTCTCCATATCTTCTTCTTTGGATTTTATCATTCCCTTTGACATGTCTTCTAATTTTTGCAATGACTTTTAGTGAGATTAGCTTTTTGCCTTGTTGAATTTTCATAGTCATTTGGTGGTTATTATGCCTTTTTGAAATTTCTGCCACAAAGACTTTTTAAGATTGTTGTTTCTTTCTGTAGTATTGAATACTTTTGATGGAGTTTTAAGTTGACCGTTAGTGTCAATTTATATTACTGTATAACCCATTAATTGCATTTCATACTTTTGTAGTTGTTGAGGATAATAATAAGAAGTTACAGATATTTTTGTTAATATATACATTTTTTTTATCAAAAGGATAATTATAAGACGTATACATGCATTTTCATTGTTGGCATATTCTTTTCTATCTTTTTAAAAAATCAGAGACACGTTTTATTATTTTTTTTCTTTCATTTTGATATTTGTCAAGTTAAAATCGTTGACTACAACTCTTAACAGGATAACGATGTTTGAGAATTAAAACACATTTTTGGTCCTTACAGGAATTTTTTTGTTACGTAATTAATTTTACATGTCAAGTGGATATAGTTTACTTATACGTCTGAACACATGATATCCTTGGTATCATGTTTCAACAATAACTTATACACAATTAATATTCAATTTTGAATTGTACATGTGTTGATATACCTTAAATAAGTCGATTACTGATATTAGTCAAGAAAAAAAAAGAACCCCGTGACAGAAAAGCCTCAACTAATGAATGAAAAATCATACTTTAATCTATTTTTTGTTGCATCATTGGTAGATTTTTGTTGTTGCATAAGTGTATTCCAATAATCGAGTAGCATTTAGCAAATATGGTTGTTGGCTTTTAAAGATATGGACCCATAAACAGTACAAAAGTGACAGTTAAGAAGATCATACTCAAATAACGTGACAGGACAACAACTGAGAAACCAATAGGAAGATAAAAAAAACAATTTAGATTAATGTCACATATTTGATTCCATAATCGCAATTTAACAGCAATTGAATGGAGTAGTGATCAAATATGTGTTTACATAAACCTAGACTTTTAGGATTTGGATCCATAGTCTCAAGAAAGTTTGGTGGGTTGGAGTTGTCTTTGTTACATTATTCACCAGTTATAAAGTCAAATGCACAACAGCAATGTAAACCGGAGTTTGATTCTGCAATTTAAACCAGATTAAAACTGACCTAAACTGTTTTAGTTTTTTTGCCATTTGTGTCGGTCCCGTTGGCTTTAAACACTATATATAATACATTAAATTGCACAAATGTGAAAATGATTTCTATGAAAGTTAATCACAAGCTACGTGACAGCAAATTTGTATGACCTACTACACACGATGTTAACGGATCGTTTCATATTCTAAAAGGTGTGAGATATTTTGATTCGGTGGGAAGATTTTCACAACACATTGAGAGCGATATAAGAAAAGTTGTAATAAGAGAGGCGAATCATGCAGTCTATAACATAACAACAAATATAATATTCGAGGATCATAATATAATAACAAGCAAGAGAAGACTTATGACTTGTGACGGTATGCATATTGTATATTCAACTAAGGCGCCACATAAAGCAGAAGTAACGTTTGTTGACCAATGACTTGATGACTCAGTAGCATGTGAACATACAAAGAGACGTGTATGCATCCCTTTGGCTGCACTCATTTTCCTTTGTGCTTCACTGCCTCCTCTTCTATCTATATAAAGAACTAAACACCCCAATGGTCTCTTTAGATAAGTGTTCCTTTTTTAAGTCGTAAGAGAAAATAACTTTTAAAATTTAGTCTCTGAAGAGATCTTAAGTATGGCCGGAGGAGGATTCGCGACGGCTCCGGCAAACGGAGTGGAGTTTGAGGCAAAGATAACTCCTATAGTTATCATCTCTTGCATCATGGCTGCTACTGGTGGTCTCATGTTCGGTTACGACGTTGGTGTTTCCGGTAAGAATATTCTAATGATAGTTTCTTTCTTTTTTTTTGAATAACTCGGTGTATTTTGGTCCCACCGCGGTGAGCCTAGACTAGCAGCGAGTGTCCGTAACAGTTTACGTTATTGGTCAGAGTATGCTTCGGTCACCGGACCGATGCTGGGGAGCCCAGAAATTAAATTTTACTTCCACTGGCCAACGGGATTCATTCCAGTGATAGTTTCTAATGAAATGAAGTAGAAATTTTGATTATAAGGATACCTAAGTTTTTGTTAGTGTAAGATTTCTCAAGTAATGATTCTTAATAGGACTTGGTTATGTTCTCACCTAACATACACAACTTCTTTGGGAGGAACATTTCAACTAAAATATAGAGGACTAGTAGAAAGTAACTTATCAAAATGAAAATTTCATTATAACTAGTTCAATGTTTATTAATTAGTGAAATTATAGCTTACAAAAGTTTGGCTACTAGTGATCTTGATCACGCCTCTAGATCTAGATCGTCCTTGTTTTAACTTTTAATAGCATAGCGACAAAATTAATGTCATTTTGTTTGTTTTAGAATAACTAATCTTATTTTATCTTCTAAAATTCATGCATAAGAGTATGACATCATGATTCATGACTCTATTACTATATCAAATGAGATTAAACGGTAAAAAATTAGCAACAAATAATAAATTATTTTCCATCATCAATATGGTTATGTAGGGGGAGTGACATCGATGCCAGACTTTCTAAAAAAGTTTTTCCCGGTGGTTTACCGGAAAGTAGAAGCCGGAGCCGACAAAGACAGCAACTACTGCAAATACGACAACCAAGGACTACAACTCTTCACATCATCTCTATACTTAGCCGGTCTAACCGCAACGTTCTTCGCTTCATACACGACGAGAACGCTAGGACGTAGACCAACAATGCTCATAGCCGGCGTGTTCTTCATTATCGGTGTGATTCTCAACGCCGCGGCTCATAACCTAGCCATGCTTATTGCAGGACGTATATTGCTTGGTTGTGGAGTTGGGTTCGCTAATCAAGCCGTGCCATTGTTCTTGTCGGAGATTGCACCTACTAAGATCCGTGGTGGTCTTAATATCTTGTTTCAACTTAACGTCACTATTGGTATCCTCTTCGCTAATCTTGTCAACTATGGGACCGCCAAGTAAATATCTCTATCCTTTATATCCTCTTTTTTATATTGTTTTTGATAAAGTGAAACTATATTGTGTGAAAATAAGCTTAAAATTAACAAAAAAAAAAACGGTTTTACATATACTTTCTAAACTATTCCAAAGTTTTCTTTATCTACTTGTAAAATTTTTGGTTGTTATTCAACTACCTTATATCTTCTTCTTATTTATTGTATATACATTATTTTTGATTAAAGTGAAATTAAAATGTGTGAAAATAAGCTTACAAAAAATTTAAATAAATATATGCTGATAACGATTTTACACATACTTTCTAAACTATTCCAAAGTTTGCTTTATCCTTGTTGTCAATTTTTCTTGTTAATATTCAACTAACATCACAAAAGCATTTTAACCTTTTTTCTTTAATAGTGGATATATAAGTCTTGCGTGATTTCAGCAAATACTATCCACATGCCTACGTGACTACGTCTTTATCTTATAGTACACGGAATCTAGTCGTATCTCATTTTTCACGTCATGCCCTAATATTATTTTATCCACTGCGTTGACTTTAATGCGGCTATGACAGATGATCTGTCACTTAAGCCGAGTTAATGGGCTATAGGTCCATACTGGAGTTAAATACGGGCCCACTAAGTAAATGTTTTTTCTTGTAGGATCAAGGGAGGATGGGGATGGAGACTGTCCTTAGGTTTGGCGGGAGTCCCGGCGCTTTTACTGACGGTGGGAGCTTTGTTGGTGACGGAGACACCGAACAGTCTGGTAGAGAGAGGTCGTCTTGATGAAGGCAAAGCCGTTCTACGTAAGATTAGAGGTACTGATAATGTAGAGCCAGAGTTTGCTGATCTTCTTGAAGCTAGCCGCCTTGCTAAAGAAGTCAAGCACCCTTTTAGAAACCTTCTTCAACGTAGGAATAGGCCTCAGCTCGTCATCGCCGTCGCTTTGCAGGTTAGCCCTGCTCTTTCTGTTTATTCGGTTTATTTCGGTAGGATATTTTCGGTTTCAGTTAATTTGGTTCGGTCTGGTTAATATCAGTTTTTTTTTAAGTTTGGTTCGGTTCGATATCGGTTAATTTCAGTTTTTTTAAGTTCGGTTTGATTTCGTTTAATTTTAGTTTTTTTGTAAGTTCGGTTTGGTCCGGTTTCGGTTAATTTCAGTTTTTAAATTTGGTTCGGTCCAGTTTCGGTTAATTTCAGTATTTTAAATTTGATTATGTCTGGTTTCGGTTAATTTCAGTTTTTTTATCCAAAATAACCGAATTTCCCGGTTCTGCTTAGATTTCAGTTTATTTATTTATATATTTTAAAAAACTTATTTATTTTTGGTTAAATTCGGTTAGTTCGGTTAGGTGTTTCACATAATTTGGTTTTCTAAATAACGGAACTAACCGAAAACCGAAGTATTTTAAAAGGTTTCGAACTACCCCGAACTCAAAATTGGTTCTGCTGTTTAGTTCAAATCTTTCGTTGATGCTTGATGATTACGTAAACACTGCAGATCTTCCAACAATGCACTGGAATCAACGCCATCATGTTCTACGCTCCTGTTCTTTTCAGCACTTTAGGGTTTGGTAGTGACGCTTCTCTCTACTCAGCTGTGGTCACCGGTGCAGTCAACGTCCTCTCCACGTTAGTCTCAATCTACTCCGTTGACAAAGTCGGTCGTCGTGTTCTTCTCCTTGAAGCTGGTGTCCAAATGTTCTTCTCTCAAGTCGTTATCGCCGTTATACTCGGCATCAAAGTCACAGACCACTCTCAAAACCTCTCCAAAGGGTTCGCGGTTCTTGTCGTGGTCATGATCTGCACGTACGTAGCTGCTTTCGCCTGGTCTTGGGGACCGCTCGGGTGGCTGATCCCTAGTGAGACTTTCCCTCTCGAGACACGTTCCGCTGGACAGAGTGTGACGGTCTGTGTCAACCTCCTCTTCACTTTCATCATCGCTCAGGCTTTCCTCTCGATGCTGTGCCATTTCAAGTTCGGGATATTCCTCTTCTTCTCTTCGTGGGTCTTGGTCATGTCTGTCTTTGTGATGTTCCTCCTTCCTGAGACCAAGAATGTTCCTATCGAGGAGATGACTGAGAGAGTGTGGAAGAAGCATTGGTTCTGGGCTAGGTTCATGGATGATCATCACGATGATCAAGTGTTCGTGAGTGGTGATGTAAATGGCAAGAAGAGTAACGGTAAATCTAACGGCTTTGACCCTTCAACACGGCTCTAAACCAAATTAGAAGCGAGAGAAACACCAAATAGATGTAAGAAAATACAGTTCTTATACACTCTACTTAATGTCGCAACTTTAAACTGAGTTTGTGTATAGGTAAAATGTACTTAATGTCTCATTCAACAAGTGTTCTGTTCTGTTTTTGTTTTTTTGTTTCTATAAGAGAGTGACAATGTATATTTTAAATCCAAAGTTTGTATTGTTTAATTCTACAAAGTATTTTCCCTAAAAGTAGAGATGTAGCCTATGTTAGTAGGTAGAAATTGGGTTTTGTTATGGGCATAGTATATGGACATTAATATATCATCATGAAAGTGGGAATCACATGGATTGTGTGTCAGGTAGAGATTTCTTTTTGATTATCTGGTGAATGCTGCAGTGATTGCTAGAGATAGTGATATAGAAACATGAAAATCAAAAAGAATCTTAAAAAAGGAAGAAGTCGGAAAAATGAAGAATATCTATAATTAATTAAGAATTTAAGAACATTATAATTAGAAAAACGTTGACGGTAGGTCGTGACTGGACATTAAGTGAAATGAATTTGTCTATGAACCGCTAGTAAACCTCTTTCTTCATCAATTAAAATTTGACTCATTCGACCGTAATTTAATTCAAATTTAATTTATCACAGCAAACGTGAAAATCAGATAATAGTTAAATTATAATTTAATGGATCAGATTTTAATTGATTAACAATTGATTAACAGAAGAATTAAATAGAATTAACGTTTTTGATATCCATGTTATTTTTTAGATTAATAAACTTAAACTCATGATGTTATCATGTATACCATATACATTAGTTCAGTCTTTATACCATATACCATATACATTGTATAACTATACATTAGTTCGGTCTTTATGGTTAACTATCTGGTCGATACTTATGATCGATCATTTTTTTGTTTTTTACTAATTAACTGTTCATTACGGATTTCGCGAAACAACTTTTCAGCATTTACAAAGGGCAAGCCATCCGGTACATTTGACTTTTTGCTAAAATAGGAAAAACGAAAAGGTGGGCTTGGGCTAGACTAGGGTAGGCTAAGCTGGACCAGTGCCAATTGCGTCTGTATTTGTTAAGAATAACAAAAAGGGTGTCTAGATTCAATGTATCCAAATGAGAAACAAAGAGTTTTAAGAATCAGCTTTAAATGCGGAGATGTACGGTACAAAGAATAAACCCTAAAAGCCGTCTCTATTCAATCATAATCCCAAACACTCGGGGGATTCTCTTCCCACAACTCAAACTCTTGTCTCTCTCTCTCTCACCTCTTCTGTATTAATATCCCATTCTCTCTTCTTGGAAAAAAAATATCACAACTCCTTTTTTTCTAATCTCCTCCTAGCTTCTTCCTCAGAACACATCCAAGATGGTCTTGTGGGTGTTTGGATATGGATCTTTAATCTGGAAACCAGGTTTTGATTTTGATGAGAAACTCATTGGCTATATCAAAGACTACAAACGCGTCTTCGATCTCGGTATGTTTCCTACACACATGCATCATGCATGGTTGGTTCTGAGATTTGAGGCCAACTATTTTTAGATTAACTATTAGCTTATATAGAGTTGGTGCATTTCGGTTTAGTGTTAAGGTTTACTAGTTGGTTTAGCTTCCTTTTACTAAACCCCTGATCAGTGTAACTATATATATAAAACCGTGTATCAAACTTTGGGATTAAGAAGTTCATTTTACATTTTGATTCAATATTAATCTTAGTAATTTTTTTTTTGGAGAATTAGTAGACTTGCAACGTATATAAAATAGCTTTTAAAATTTAAGGGTTTAAGCGAATGTTTCATATGGTTGTGACCAAGAACCGGCCATGCCTAAACATTAATATATATATATATATATATATATATATTTTTTTTTTTTAATTCAATGAATGTTGCTTAAAAACTTTCCTTTTCTGCAGCGTGTATCGATCATAGAGGCACGCCTGAACATCCTGCAAGAACTTGCACGTTGGAGCAATCCACCGGAGATATATGCGTAAGACAACAATACTTTTCAATTTTCTTATATTAGATGTGTAATTCTGGTGTTAATGTGTTTATATGTGGACAGTGGGGTGTAGCTTATTGTGTTCGTGGAGGACCAGAGAAGGAGAAGCTAGCGATGGAGGTATACTTATTACAACTTATATTGATTTTACATTATTTATTTGTTTCTTTTGTTGATCTGATTTCTTTTCTTTTTTTTGCAGTACTTGGAAGGAAGGGAGAGTGAATATGACTCAAAAACACTTGTTGAGTTTTACACGGTAAGAGCACTCTCATTGTTAATATTTAACCAAGTATAAAAATATGAATATGAAAATATTTGGATATTTCAAAACTTAAGATAGTTTCTCAAAATTTCTCACATTTCAAGAGGCCTAAATATTTTAATACTATATTACTATTCTTCTTTAAATATCTTCTAAGAACCTTAATTAGATTACTATAGATTGAGATGCTCTAAATATTTTCTAAATTTTAGAATTTTTTATAGAATTTTTAATTAGTTTCTATCCATTGAATGCAGGAAACTGACACCACCAAACGGTCCAAACCAATCTTGACAGGAGTTATAGTGTATGTTTGGATTTAAAAGCCTCCCTTTTGTCTCTTGATGTTTCTAACTTGGAAGATTCAATGTTAAAGCCAGTTTGGTGTCATCTCTCTTGTGTAGATTCACGTCAACCCCTGACAAAGTGTCGAACAAATACTACTTGGGCCCTGCTCCATTGGAGGAAATGGCTATGCAAATCGCCACAGCGTCTGGACCTTGTGGGAACAACCGGGAGTATCTCTTTAAGTTGGAGAAAGCAATGCACGACATAGGTGAGAAAGAGCCCTTCTCAATGACTTTATATTAAAAGTAAAATTATGGCATTGATTTTGATGTTTGATGGATGTTTTGAAACAGAACATGAGGATGAGTATGTGATTGAATTAGCAAATGAGGTCAGGAAACATCTCGAGTTACCAAGTGAAGTTAAGGCATTGTTTAAGCCTATGGTTTCTCGTGTATCCATCAAACCTCAGTCTCAAGCTCATGTGTCCACTCTTCAACGAGTCTTTGCATCATGAGAGACGAGCAAAGTCATGGAGCCAACTAACACGTTGATGAATAATTTTGACGAATGTGATTCTTATGGTTATACTTTTCTTTGTTTTCTTTGTTTCAAAAGTTCGAATTTTCAGAAAATGACATTTAGACTTCTTTTTTTTTCCCTTTTTCGTTAGTGAGCATTGACAACACTATGACATGATATTTAAATGTTGAGAATAACTCTAATCTTTAGCTCTTATCATCACAATGCCCAATTACGTGCCAGACTTTTTAGAACCCGGTAAAAATATAGAACCCACATAGTTGAACATGATTGGAAGATGGTTGCTTTGTGAAAGCCAATCATAATCATAGTTGAAACTGAAGCATAGCTGACGATAGCTTGGAGCCCATGCTCATACCTTTTTGTATCTTCACATAGATTGTACATTATATTGCCCACAAATGATTGGAGCCATGCTAATACATTTTTGAATTTTGAATTTAGTATTTTACCTTTTTAACTGAATCATACAAAATTGGAAGAACTTTATATATCATAGTTATATAAGATATTTATGTTTTTTTTGTTCTATTATCTATATATATTATTTACTTATCAATTACTAGATGTCAGTATTGTAATTTTGAAAAAAGACAGTAGTGTGGATATTTTTTAAAAAATAAAATAAGTAATTTTCAACAAATGAAAGTTATATTGTATTCAATCCTAAATAAAATTTAAAGTCAAATGATGAATGTGTTTAAAATATAATTAATTAATGATATATGTAGCACTTTTTGTCAACAGAGAGTTCAGATATATTCCAATAAAACATCTTAAACACACAAAAAAACATGAATCAGATTACTACCAAGGCCTCTTTGTACTCTCAAAACAAACTTAACCATGAGTCGCCAGAGTCATCGCCGGCGGTCAGGTAATGACTAAACAAACCAAAATCGACACGCGTCAAAATCCAAGAGGTTTACAGGGTAAGGCTTATCGTGCTCACATCCACATCTGATCTCTCTCTATGTCTTTCATTAGCGGACTCGTCCTCATATTATTAAATCCGCTTAAATATTATTGTTGTGTCTGCCCTTTTTCACAATATTCAGGGCAAAGTCAAATACTTTCTCTTCTTCTTCTGTTGTCTCTGCTGTTCTGTAAGAAGATTATGGACGGAGGTGGCGCGTACAACCCACGCACGGTGGAGGAAGTGTTTAGGGACTTCAAGGGTCGTAGGAGTGGCATGATTAAAGCTTTAACCTCTGGTAAGTAATTGAGTTTCATCAAACACTTTTGCCCTTTCGTTTCTTCTTTCCATTGTCATAAAAACTCAACTTTAAGATTTACCCTTTTTTGGCAGATGTTGAGGAGTTTTACCGACTTTGTGATCCAGGTGAGTGATTTTTGTTTGTGGGTTTTGATGAAAGTCACAGTCTTTATTGTGTGTGTGTTTGAATTGTCTTCTTCGTGCTCTGTTTTCGAGCTGAGTGTTGAGGGATGCATTAGGGTTTGATTGTTTCTCTTCTCTGTTTAGCTGAGTAAAGTGTTAATCTTTGTTTGAATTGGTTCAGATGGATAGTTTGGTTTTAATAAAAATTGTATGATTTCTTTCTGTAGACTCAGCGCATTGTGCTTGTGATAAGCACGAGAATGTGAGTTAGTATAATAATTGAGGGTTGACTTGAAAGTGCTCTTAGATTCACATTCGAGTTTGTTTTCTGTATGTTTTTACTGTTGTTCATTGATTTCCTTTTTAATCAAGATTTAAGTTCAAATAAAAAACAGTTTTTGAAGAACTATGAGTCTCTGGGCCTATAATTTAAATCACGTTTGATGTTGCTTTCCTTGCCTAACTGTATTGATGAAGTGTGTAAGATGTTAAATGACTCAGACGATCATTGTACCTTTGCTTTTTTATGTCATTTGTCTTGGTGTTTTTGGTCCATTAAGACATTTTTGTTCATCATCTTTTCCACATTAGCTCATATCTTAATAGGAAACTGTTCGACTGTGTCCTCATAATTTGGTTGTTTGTTTCTTGTGAACAAAAAAAGTCAGTCTTGATTCTTTTGGTTTGTAAATTTTTGGCAGGTTTATATAATCTTAGTTAGAGATTTCATTTTTTCTGATCCTTTTGTTGATTGTAGAGAAGGAGAACCTGTGCCTTTATGGGAACCCAAATGAGCACTGGGAAGTGAATCTACCAGCTGAAGAGGTTCCCCCGGAGCTCCCAGAGCCTGTCTTGGGTATCAACTTTGCTCGAGATGGGATGCAGGAAAAGGACTGGTTGTCCCTTGTTGCTGTCCACAGTGATGCATGGCTTCTTGCTGTTGCTTTCTTTTTTGGAGCCAGGTTTGGCTTTGACAAAGCTGATAGGTATGTATCTCCTTAGTCACATTATAAAACTCCTTTTGATTCTTATTTTCTTGTCTGAATATTTCTTTGTGGTCTATGTATTGCTATTTTTAGTCTCGCATGATACCATTCACTCCTGTCAAGACTCTGTGATTGATGTTATTCCATCTTTTGTTGCTGCAGGAAACGGCTATTCAATATGATGAATGACCTCCCATCAATATTTGAGGTTGTGGCTGGCACTGCAAAGAAACAATCAAAGGAGAAATCTTCTGTTTCCAACAATAGTAGCAACAGATCCAAATCAAACTCCAAGGTAATTGAGACAGCAAATCTGTTTATAACTTTCTTAGTAATCTGCGTCTCAGTTACAGTTCATCTTGGCTTAATGCTAAGTGTTCTTGTGACATGAGAGCTTTAAGTGCACTTTTTTATCCATATTACTAAATGTCTTTGTTCTTTTGAAATTACAGCGAGGATCAGAACCAAGGCCCAAGCTCACAAAGCCTGAGCCCGGAGATGAAGAGGAAGGTGTGGAAGAGGAGGATGAGGATGAGGATGAGCAAGGGGAAACACAGTGTGGGGCATGTGGTGAGAGCTATGCAGCTGATGAGTTCTGGATCTGCTGTGATCTCTGTGAGAACTGGTTCCATGGCAAGTGTGTGAAGATAACACCAGCCAGGGCTGAGCACATCAAGCAGTATAAGTGCCCATCTTGCAGCAACAAGAGGGCTCGGTCCTAAATTCATTCTGTGTATTTGGTTTGCATATGATGTAACAGCCTAACTCTTTGGTTAGATCAGATTTGTTTTGTTAAGTTAAGACTTCTTTTCGCCTTCTTAGGAAGACCTTTAGTTATCATTTGTTACAAATGGCTATTGAGGGAAGTATCTCTGTGTTTAGAGTTTGATCTTTGTTCTGTCTAATGTTTTTTTATTAGAGAAAAACATTTTAAAACTCAATCAAAGTGTTCGGTTCTATTTCTGATGTCTTTGTAGTTCTCTAAAAAGCAGTCTAGGCTAGCAATTTCTTGATCATTGATCTTAGCACAAGAACGAGAAATTGAGTCTATCAATGGTTCATATCACACAACCATTACTGCTTTTTTACAGCCAGGCGCTTCAAGAACTCATAGGTTGTGATCATTGTTGTTGAAGACATAGACATTGAGACCCACCTTGGTCCTAACCCTCGATAACAAGCCTTAAATCCTCCTTCCCTCATCAAGCTCCTCACCGTCTGCATCACTGTCATTGCTTGTCTCCTCCCATTCTCTTCTGCGTCTAAGACCTGCAACCGTGTCTTGATTGTGTCTACAGGCATAGTTATCAAAGCCGAGCAACCACTTGCTGTGGCTGCACTCAGCGCTTGAACCACCACTGAGCCACCAGCATCTTCTCTGTGGCCGTAAGGATGCTTGAGTAGAGACCAGATTGATCTTTGAGCCAGAGAATAGGACGCCCACCATACAGCGTTTGAAGGTGCATAAGTCAAGATAGAGAGACCAAATCCTCTGTAGAACCCTCTTGGTCCATCTGTGTAAAGAATCTTTCTAAAAGCATCAAACCCATTAGTGTATCTACAAGAACTGACCCCTCCAGGAAGATGCTTATCACCTTGAACCATAAGCCGTTGGCTCACAACATCAATCGGTGTCCAGACAATCTGAGCAGCCATGGCAGAGGTCAAACCAGCTGCACCATTAGCAACAGCCATAGATGTTGTATCAGACAAACCTAACCTAACAGTTGCTTGACCAACACTACTCTTGGTGATCTCTAGAGCCGTCATGTAGAGGGCACGAGCAGGGATGGTTCCAAGCAAAGACGTTCCAAAGCCCTTGTAGAAACCTCTTAGACCCTCGAGTCTAGCGATGGCAAGAGAGATGTTGGCGCAGGAGACACGGGTTGGTGAGACTTGTTGCCTTGTTTTGAGGACAAGGATAGGGTAAAGAGCTGTGGATACACCAGAGAAGAGAGCAGCTCCGAGGAAGAAGAACCTTGATTTGTCAAGCATTTGCCAGTCTATATCTTTTGGCATATGTACCTGAGAAGAAGAAGATGTTGCTGCTCTTTTCTCATCTCTTATCAACGCACCCAAACTCATTTTCAGCTAAAGCTTTCCTTAAAACAGATCAAAATGCTCAAAAGAGACCTAAAGAGGTTAACCTAGTGTTATGAAACTATCTTGTGGAGAAGAGAGAGTGAATATAAATTAGTAAAAGAAGAGAATCTCTGTGGATTTAGTAGCTTATAAAACTATGAACTCGATAGAGAATATATTATTTTTAAAATTGGAGGGAGCCAAAACGATGGGTTGTCACACACATATTAAGTAGTGGCCTTTAACGGACTCAAGAGGCTGCGAGACAGAGAGAGACATGGGTTTAGAAATGATTGGAGACGTGGCTAATGTTTATTGGTTTATGTTAGTGAAACTTGCCGCTTTTTAAGGTTGCATCAGCCTGAGAGAGGAGTTGGCTTCTGTCCGGATCGCCCACATGTTTCATCATTCTATGGGTTAACATTTTTTTTATTTTTTATTCTCTTTTTCTTTTTTATTCAAATGTTACATTTCTTTTCTCTGTGGCTGGTTCAAGTTGTGTTTCTCCATTTTAACTTTTGAGAAATAATGTATTTATCAATAACCATTTCTGTTAATTAAAGTTTAGAGATTTTAGATAATAATTAAACTGGTGGAAGTCCTCTTGATTCAGTTGATTAATATTTCCAAATAATTAATATTTCAAATCATGAAGTTTGGAGTTCAAACCTTAAAATATAGCATATTAATAAATATAAAATTTACATAAAACAGTTCAGTGTGATATAAATAAAATCGTAATTTTTTATAAAAGAGTTCAATATAAAGTAAATAAAATCAATAAATATTTTTTTTATAAAAATATATAATTGTCAATTGTAAAATCATGGAGATAACAACTCTTGTAATTTTTTAATAAATTAATAATTAATGTTATACAGAAGATAATAAGTAAAATGGTTAGCATCCTTATCAGCCAATATTGAGTTTGGCCTCACATCTCTATTTCTGTGTATTATCGGTTTCAACGTTAACTGAATGCAATATTGTGTAATTCAATGTGCACAAAGGTTAAAGAGGTTCATGTTTTTACTTTTCCCATGTCTTTCATGCCTTTTGTTGCAAAATTTCAATATGAGAAACATGAAAATATCATACAAAAGTTGATAACTGTTAAGTCTATTACGTGAGAACAAGAAACCTAGCCTTCTGAGTTGCTCCTTGATATGGAGTTTACCTCATCCGCCCATTCCAAGCTCTAAAGAACACTTTAGGCCAAAGAAACGGATGACATTGCTTGCGTCTTCTTCTACACTCAACTTCAGACGATTTCAAGTCATCGAGTTTGTTTGTCTTGGTGAACAAAGCGATGAAGAACCCTTCTTTGTCCTCCTCTGGATCCATCCTGAGTAAATGTTCAGCTGCATGACAAAAAGCCAACATGATCATCATCAACTTGTTTAGAAACCAGAGGTGAAACCCAAAATGGGAAGGATGATACTTACATCCCTCGAATACAGGGAGACCGCGACGTTGCCATTGAGGGAAAGGAGTAGCGAGTTCAAAGCCTAAGGATGAAGCTAAAGGTAAAACAGATGAGACTACATCTTCGTTTTCTATCTGGTGGATGGAGCATGTGCTGTATACTACTCTCTCAACCTGTGGAACTACAAGTGTATAGGCATAGGATGAGTACTAATTCAACATACAATCCTTTGTTATAGCCAACATGAGACAACTCACAGGAGAGTGCATGTGCAAGAGCCTTTTTCTGGAATACAGCGAGCTTGTGGAGTCTTATGGAGTCATAGTTCTTGTTATCTACATGGAAAAAGTGTCTTAAAGGTTCAATCATTACATAACATAAACCACACATATACAGGCACAAGAATTAATTAAAACCTGCTGAATGAGAAGGGAGAAGATGGTCCAAACGATCTGTAATGGTTCCAGAGCCAGAGCAAGAAGGATCCAACAATATAGCCCGAACCTGAGATAATCAGCCACATCAGAACAATGGCTCAAATGACTAGATTTGCTTACTATTGTCCATTTCACAGAGTGACTTCTCTTCACAGCAGACTAAGTAATGCTTACCTTCGCAAAAGAAGGATCTTCCGGATCTAGTCCCAAGAAATCACCATGAACGACTTCAATATCTACAACTTGGGGTTAAGAAAAGCAATCATGGACAGACACCAGATACCACTTGAGAAGCATTTTATCCAGTCAGATTTGTTCTTCACTTCCATGTAAATTCAAGTTACTTGGAAGTGGAACAAAACTATGAAACAAAAGCTGAAAGGGAATATGCAAAGAAGACAAGAGAAGGATACTGGTAGCACCAGACAGCTTAATAGTCTGTTCCAAACGCTTTACTCGTTCTTCATTTAGCTCGCATGCTACGACCTTTCCTTGTCCTTTCATAAGAGCAGCAAGATTAATAGTTTTGTTTCCTGGAGCTGAACATGCATCAAGAACCTACATATAAGAGGCAAAACTTAAGCATGATACCACAATCACCATGACAATCACCAAATTGAAAATGTGGGAAAATGTGGCCTACCTCCCAACCTGGTTCTGGCTGCAGTGCAGCTGCTACCATTGAACTTCCCTTTCCCTATCATCCGAAGGAATAAATATCAGTAAAATGACTATCAACTATATATATTAAACATAATTTACAAGGATGATTACCTGTAAAAATATACGTCCATTCTTAACCAAATGATGAGCATGCAAATCGCTTCCAGGGGGCATCACCAACAGGTCAGGAACTATCTCATCCTTCTGCACCTATTTTCATATTGAATAAAAGAAATGTGAGTAAAAATGAAATCTAGACACAAAGAGCAGACTGTGACATCAAAGATAGGACCGTTAAACACATGTTACACTTATCCAAGAGTTGAACTTCACTAACTAAACGAGGATGAGAGCTCGCTCCCACAGTCACTGATTCTAAGACCTTCCTTATTATGTTAGCACCCATCCTTTGAGAACTAAACAATCAAACTAGTTAGTATACCTTATACAGTTTCCTCAGCTCCTGCACTGCTGAATCTACATCCATCTTGAGTGTATTTACACGAACATAACGCGGTTTCAAAGGACCTGCACACAATTCTCGAACTCAAGACACAGAAAAAGAACTCAAAAGATAAATTAAGCCAACACGTTTATGCTTAGTGTATCATATCATTACCATTAAGCTGAGAAAGACCCAACAACTCATCAACAGTTTCAACTTTCTTCCTCACTAAAAGCGTGGCTAGACTTGACACTAGAGCATCTTTACGTTTCATGAGAAACTTCTCAGCATCACCAATCAATGGAGGTTCCTACAATCATAGAATCTCCCTTGAGAAAACCCAAACATAACTAGAGACTGTAGAGAAGAAGCTCTCAAAAGCTATCACCTTTCCGAAAAGGATATCATAGCAAATAACATAGACCAATGGCTCTTGCCTCTACAAACAAAAAGAAACAAACTTTAAGTCTTTATAGCAATTACGATGAACCCAAAAAGAATCAAACTTTAGCAATGAAAGTAAGTGAAAGCATCGATCTTTATAGCAACTACGATGAACCCATTACCTTCCATTTGCTATTCAACACGTTAGCGATTTCAAGAACTTCCTTTATTACATCAAGACCTGCAGACACGACATAATCAGTTACTGTCTGAATATCAGAGAGAGAGTAAGAAGTTGACATTACGTTTGAGGGTCTCGCAGACGAGAGCGAAGGTGCCACGTTTGTTACGGACGGAAGGGCTCAAGACGAGTGACTTTATGGAAGCAACGGCTCGACGCTCGGCGTCACCTCGGAGGACGGTGCCGAGGACTTTAGCTGCCTCCCTTGATGCGTATAGAGATGATCTCTCGGCGCTGGAGAACTTTTGCTTAGCCGGTTGGCGCGTGGCTTTCGGCGGCGCGTTTGATTTGCGACGGGCCATGAAACCACTCAGAGAACTAAAACCCTTTTGTCTGAAACTTCTTCAGCTATTAAGCTCTTTAAACCCACCGTAACTTCCCGGTTTTCTAAAACCGGACCAAATTTACACCGCCACTTATTTTAACTTTTTAGGAAAATTAAATTTGGGATTTACGGTGGTCAATCTTATAGCATTGTCACTAAGGATATATCCATAAGTTTCTTATAATTAAGATATGAAAAATTGAAAATAATATGATTGAAGAAGAAAAATAAGATAAGTTTCTCAAAATGATTAACTTTAAAATTTTGAGAAATTCTCCAGCTGAATTTATATAAATAATTTAGTTTTGATTTTTGTTACATTACTAATCTATATTCCTTCTCTTTCATTATAAGTATTATTTTAGATTTATACACACGGATTAAATAAATAATTAATTTTGTATATTTTTATATAAAACACAATTATCTATAAATCTAAATATATTTTAAACAATAAAAAAAAAAATTGTAAAATTAAATTTATAAATTTTGTATTTGAAGACTGAAAACGAGACTTATTTTGTAACAAAAAAAATTATCTACTACGACACTTAATATAAAATTGAGGAAGTATAAAAAAATATATTAGTGAGATATATATATGTTTTAACCAATAAAGATGTACTTAGTTATTACTGGTTCATTAACTTAATGAAGATGACAATCAAGTTAATTATGGCTAGTAACCTCTTCAGATGTATTTTGTTTATTGTTTGAAGCACCTATGATGCGTATTTAGGTCACTAGGGGCATAGCCCCGCGCAAGCGCGGGGTCTTGGAATCATATCTTTTATATATGAAATTATATTTCTCCTTCATTCCTTTGGTCGATGAAGTATAGAACACGTCACTAACAGCAAGAACAATGCAGTTGAAGCAATCGGTGTTAGTATGACTCATGATGGGTTTCTTTATTCTTACATCGCAAATGGTGATCCATCCTGGTTGAGTGATAGTTTGGCGCATGATGCTCAGTACAACTGAAACTATCTTCTTTACCAAATTATTCTTCTATGGTTGTAGTTTGATCCTCCCTTTCAGCATGCATTATGTTTTCCCTTGTTAGGGTTCAGTATTTATTGATATTCTGATTCTCTCTGTATATTATTTTTCCCAAACATTTCTGTATGGGGCTCTTCTGTTATTTGGTTAATTGGTTTTGTAATTTATCACCATTTCTATATAAACAGAGCGTGTAAGAAAAAGAAATCTTCTTCTGTTCTTGTCATGTTTTAAATGAGCTTTTAATATAAATAAATACTATCTATTTAGCTTCATTTAGTTTAATAGATTTTAAATTGGTAGTTCGATTCATTTATTAAAGAGGAACACTTTAAAATAAACTTAAACTTTTTTGTCACCAAAATAGATTTTAAAGATAAATGATCAAAATAAATTTAATTAAAAAGTATAAATATACATGTATACTCCTTGAGTTAAGTAATCTAAATTTATGATTTAGAGTTATTGAGTAGGTTTTGGAGGTGAGATTTAAAATTTTTAAAAAATCAAAATAAAATGGTCTATTTTAGTCATTTTTTTGAAGTCTATTTTGTGACAAAAACTTAAAAATGTCTATTTGAAAGATTTGTTATTTATTAAATGGAGTTTTGCTTAGAATTAACAGAGATCGTATTAACCTTTGTAACTTAATATATTTAAATTAATTTAAAATTAACAAAAAATAAGAAAATTCCAAAAAATAAATGTATATTTTAAAATCATTTTTTCAAAATTTTGTTTTTCGTTTTTCCTTTTTCAACTTTTCTCTTTTTGAAATTTAAAATAAAAACTTGTTTTTTTCAAAAAACACTCTTTGATTTTTTTAAAATAATTTTAAAGTTTTTATTCCAAATAATATCACTTTAAATGGATCTAAATACATAAATATAATATTTACAGATCTCAATGGCTAATTCTAATAAAACTTATAACTAAATAGGTCTAAACATGTTTTAAGTAATGAAATTCAAAATTTCATGTAAAAGCTCCATGGTAAAATTGATGCCAAATGATTAATCAAAAAGATACAGCCTTATGACACATGACTAACACTCGCTCCTTTGTTACATCTTTAGCAGGGTAGAGTGTTGACAAAGTACGGGTCATGTGTTTTAAACTGGATATAAAACCGTGTCGTTTCCTCGACGCATTCCCTTCTTTAACAGCCTAGTTCGAATCAACATGTTCAGGACAACAATTTAATCTTTAGACTACATGCAAACTCAAGTATCGTGGAAAAATATCAACTGTAAATGCATCTGGTATTGCAAGACAGAACATGAACAAAAGAACAAAAGGATAAAAGTTTCAGATTGATCACTGTCTCAGAAACAGAGTAGTATTTAGTTTCATACAATACATAAAGTATAATGTAATCCAACCGTAGTTATTATTCTCGATTCAAAAAAAAGAAGAGATTATTCTATAAAAGGGAAGACAGAAAAGAGAGACTCAAAAGTCTGCTTTCTCTTAGAGACTCATTCACTTAACCGGTGTTTTGCAATCCTGCGGTAAAACGCTTCAAGAAGATCTTTGTGTCAAGCAGTCTGCAACAAATAGATTTTAATGGCACTGCAAAGTAAAAGGAATAAGAAACAGAGGACTCTGTTTTTGCTTTTTTTTAATACTTGGAGGATGCGGCTCTTGGTTTCTTCAAAGTTAGTTCTGAGTTACTCTCCAAAGGCCAATAAATCTTGCGAGACAAGAAGTTTGTCATACAATGACTGCTCAATGACTTCACCTTGAAACTCGGAGTGAGCCATTAACTGTATCAGGTGGCTGAGACAATAAAGCAAGGTGGGTGGGACCACCTCCTCTTCCGACTATGCCACCACGGCCATGAAACATAGTTAGCTTCACTCCATATTGCTTAGCGACATTCACAAACTTTTCTTAAGCTTTGTATAGCTCCCAAGCATCTGAGAGACACCCAGCGTCTTTCCCTGAATCTGAGAACCGATCATAACCTCTTGCTTACAGTTAATATGGTTTTGGTACCAGTAGAGGAAATAGTCTTGAAACAGCGGCACGACACCAACTTCATGTTGCATCCTGTGCATGAGACAAAAGACCATCCATTTTGTTGGAGGAAACAAACAATCCGAGCTTTACAGAGGAAATCAGCTTCCTATGTCTAAACAGAGAAAATAAATTTGCTATCTCATACTGCTATTTTGAAGTCACTTATAACAAACAATATATTATTAAAGCTTGGCTTATACCTACTCGTTGGAGTTGGAGATAAACATGTTCAGATGAACAATTGACACAACTTCTGAACCTTTGTACCTCTGAAACTGCATGGAGAACGTATGTTTGCATAAGATAATCAAACATTTGGATTGTTGAATACAACAGTATGAATACTTACTTAGTCGTGAACTCTTTGACTTCAGGAAGGTCAGTGTCAAAATAGAATTTGGTAGCTGGTGTGGATTTGAGATAGAGGTTCCCTACAGAAATCTGATTTCTGAATGGTTCCAAGCTAACATTATATATATATATATATATGGAAAGTGACATAAGTGGTTTGAAAATCATAACAATCAGACATGTTTTAATCACAAATTTAGATGCCCATACCTCCAAATATTTTTGGATTGACCGTAATGACTGCCATTGCAGACTGGGATTTATCGCTTGAATTCAAAAGATCTCTAAAAGTTGAGGCAGCCTCATCCCACAAAGATAAGTAGACGATCACAGTTCTGGTGTTGGAAATATAAAAAAACATAGTTATAAGCAGGTGATGGAGAGTAACACAGTCTATTGCTTACAAAACAATGAGGAGAGGAGACGGACCACAACCCGAGTCGTTACTGCATCGTTGTTGAGGTCTGAACCCTGGACAAAACGTATTTGCCCAGCTTCATCTGCAAGTAGAAATCTAGGTTAATGATTCAAAAACATAATACAAATAGACTTGCAGCGTGAAACCTCAAACCCTCAACTTGTACAATTGAGCCTGCTCGCAAAGAGGGACAATAGTGATTGACACGACCAACAGATACGTATCCGTAGATAACTGAATTCTGTAGATTGAGACAAAATAGACATATCAGGACAGAAGCAATAGATCATTGGTGATTAAAAAAGATCGCTACCTTTTCATCTAGGAAAGAAAAAAGTGATTCCCAAAAATCCCAGAAGCTGAGGAGGCGACCAACTATAAATTAAGTAGTACAATCACGACAGAGAGTCAAACGTTGTGTGGCGGACGGCGGTTTGAGCAATTGGAGTATCAGAGGCAAACATCTTGGAGAACATGTCACAATCTGTGCCGGCGTTGAGTGGATTTGAGATGAAAGGGTCGAGTGTTTAACATGAGGTATCTGTTGGGAGGAATAGATTTGGTGTTACGATTCAGAACCATTTATGATGGACTGCTCCATGGAAACTGAAAAGGTCACGTTCTATTTTCCAGAAAAGACTGAAGCAATTGAAAACCCTAAATCACACCCCTGAAAAAGAAGATAAGAAACGAAAAAGAGTTTAATTCTAAATATCTCGTTTTATCTTATTGGGCCAAGGTTTTATACAAATAACATATACTAAGACGAAAATAAGTAGTCAATAAGCCCAATTCTAAATCACTGCATTTGAAAACAACACGCAAACACAAAAAAAATAAAAATCTGTGGGACCCACATATTGCTGAGGTGGATAGCTTTAGGAAAGAGGAAACTGCCTCATTATATATATGATTTTATCTTCACAAATAAATTTATTATATGTGCAAGTCTCCTGATTTAATTAAAAGTTCACTAATACTTTTATATTAGGATTTGGGGTTTCAATTCTAACATCAATTATAAAGATTATTGGAAAAAAAAACATATAGAGTCTTTTTGTAATAATTTGCAATAGATAAATCAATATAAAAAAAAATTACATTACAATTAGTCTCTATTCACTTCTTAGAACTTTATTATGAAAAAAAAGAGAGAGAATATGAGCCCGTCTTAGACTGCATAAGCTAAGTCTTTTATATCGTTTGTCATTGTATTTAGTCAACTATTGTTTGTTTCATCTCTTGAAAAGATTTCCTTAACAAAACTAATTAAGACAGTGTATTTGGTATTTTTCTCAGTGATGGTAGGTTTGTGACTTGTGGTAGCTCGTAACTTAAGCCTTAAGTCCTTGCACTAGGAGACTTTTGAAAAAGACTAAAAGAGTATTCGTGGACCAAGACACAAGTCAACCACAGGTCTTTGTAAGACTACTACATCTTCTTATGTAAGTTTCCTTGTGTACCCACAAGTACACGTCTCTACAAAGTATATTCATTCAGACACTTACCTCGAAGCTTCTTTTCTAAAGCTAGCCTTCAGAACCCTGAAAAAGAAGAAACATATAGGCACTAAGTAGTAGTATTCGAGTTATGAATGATGCAGAGACAAACTTGGGTAGGAGTTTCAGTGATGATACTCACTCAGGTTTCGACCTTCCGGATCTTTACTTGTCAGATGAATGGATGGATGATGATCTTGTCTCTGCAGTTTCCGGGATGAATCATTCTTATGGTTATCAGACTAGTGATGCTGATGCTTTCTTCTCCGGTTCCTCTAGCAGTTTCACTCACCCTGAATCTTCAACTACCAACGCTTCTGTTGCTGCTGCTGCTGCTGCTACAGCCACTGCTTCTACCGGTAAGTCTCTCTTTTGTTCTGTTGAAACCATATAAAAAAAAAAGATCATCACTGATTCATATGAATCTTTTGATGTGATCCAAAGATCTGTCAACACACATATGTCCTTGAGGATTTCATTAACCTTATGCATCAGACTATGAGAGCAAAGTGTATATTTTTACAAGTCCCATATCGCAATTAATAAAAACAAAAATCTCTAAAATCTATATGTTTTTGTTACTATTAAAACCCGCGCCGAAGTTATTATGTATGTTACCATTTTGACCCTAAATATATTTGTTTTGTTTTCTGTTTACTTATGAAAGACAACCAAGTTAAGAAAGAAAATAAGAAAGTTAAAGAGAGAATTGCATTCAAGACACAGTCTGATGTTGAAGTGCTTGACGACGGTTTCAAGTGGAGAAAGTATGGGAAGAAGAAGGTGAAGAACAGCCCAAATCCCAGGTAGGGAACAACATAAACTGAAATGCACCATACCATTGGCTAAGGTGTAATGATGTCCATGTTCATTTGCAGAAACTACTATAAATGTTCAGCTGATGGCTGTTCCGTGAAGAAAAGGGTTGAAAGAGATCGAGATGATCCGAGCTATGTGATAACAACTTACGAGGGCTCCCACAACCATTCAAGCATTAACTAAGGTTCTTAAAGAGAAATATGGTGACACCAATGCTATGCAGAGTCTGTGCTTGAGACTGATTTTTTCTATGTTTATTATACTTAACACTGCTTCTAGTTTCTTATATATAGTGTAAACTGGTTCACAGGTTTACAAGTTTTGAGAGATTTATGATAGTCTGAATCTGTAATACTTCGATAGCATCTTATTTTGTTACAGATGAGAATCAGTGAATTATAGTTCTGCAACCTCATATCATTTCACAAACTAGCAATCTTGGTATATAAATGCAAATTACCAGACCAACTCTCAAACCACTGATAAACACAATGGCTTCTTACCAGCCGTGCATCAAGATAAAATAATGAATCAATTCAAAACTATAATTATTTCAAATTCCATATTCAGAGCTGGTAATGGTTGAAACAGAGAGATCATCACATGTGAATAGCAAAACTAATGTGGATTTGAAAGTTGGGCCAAGTATGATACAGTGGAAGTCAGTAAAGAAAGAAAGACTTGTTTACAGAATCCACACCCCTATGAATCCTTGGGCTTGTGGCAAAGAAAGGAACAAAGAGGCTAAATCTCCAAAGTGAAATGGATGCATATAAGGCCAGACATGTTCTGAGGGAGACAAAAATGGTTAAAAAAAAACAAGTGAAACAAAGTCCTGTTCTGTTCTATGAAAACCTATGCCATCTACAATTGTAGGGAATATAAACTTTGGTACATTGTTGAGTATTTCATTAACATCATCATACTTGAAGATGTTATTAATTAGTTTGGCTATTTCTGTAAGACTAATGTGAAGACAGAAAAGAGTATTTTTATTATCTGTAAAAGAAGCAAAATAAGAGACAGAGATAAAGGAAGGGCCCTCATAGCCAAAGTTGCTTTCAAAACAGACAGTTACTAAATGGTTTCCATGTGAGTTGAGTAAGCTGTCTCTATCCAAACCTTAGAATCTGTCACATTTTTTGTCCAAAAGACATGACAGATCATTCTGATTGATTTCCACAAAAAGAAGACATATGTATGAACCAAATTCTGAATAATAAATGGCTTTAACAATACACCAAAAGCTTTTCTACTGTTGAATGCAAACACACATGCTGTTTCAAATGTTAAACATATTGCTTCTTATGCACAGAGGCACGAATGATTTACCAATGTTAAGAATCTCCAGCCAGTTGTTCTAAATCCCAGAAAGAAATGGCTTGTGTGAAGGAGTATATAGCTGCCAAGAAATACAAACAAGAGAACTGAAAAAAATGAAACAAAGTATGATCTTAAGTGTTGTTGTTGTAGGTAGGTACCTCCATCTTCTCCAGAAGTTCTTTGGCAGATGGGGCAGAAACAACGATATGACGAGCACCTGGCTTGATAAAACCTTCTTCAACTCCAGTATCAAATAAAGCAAGCAGATTGTTGTAGTAACCATCAACATTCAAAAGACCAACCTTCAGAAACAATACAATATTCCCACAAACATTATAATGTGTAAACTTTCCTAACAAAAGGGTAAATAGTTTTTCAAAGTACCGTCTTCTTATGGATACCAAGTTGTGCCCATGTTATAATCTCCAGCAGTTCTTCCATAGTTCCATAACCTCCTGATGATACAAGAAGCCATCTTCTTTAAAAAAACATGGAGAAACAAAAGAACTTATATATAAACTTGCTAGAGGTTTTTGAAAACAGGAAACTCGCCAGGGAGGGCAATGAAAGCCTCGGCTTCTTGTGCCATTGCAGCTTTGCGCTCGTGCATGTCTGCAACAACTCTTACTTCTCCAGCCGTCTCACCAGATATCTGTCAAACCACATTCACTCAAGAAGTAAGTAACACAATCCTGAGAAGTTTCTACAGATTGAACCATACCTCAATAGGCATCAGAGCTCTTGGAATGATCCTACATTTTAAAGAAAATGCAGACAAAAACAAACTCTTCTTAAGATGGAGATTTGAAGTTTGCATGTAATGAGAATGAAAGAAAATGGAAGAGAGTCTTGAACTAACCCAAGTACATGACAACCACCTTCTGAGACTCTCCGAGATATCAGACCCATTAGTCCAACACTTCCTCCACCATAAATCAAATCTATCTTTCTCTTCACCTACCCAATTCACACCAATCTTTAGAAGACACAAACAGAAACAGTTAAGATGAACACATTGCATCAGACATTCTCAAGTAAAATTTGACTCTTGTTCCAAACAACACAACTTTAATCAACGAGTAAGAAAGGGTAAACACAAAATCTAAACATTCAGACCAAACTATAAACGACTTCAAAAGCAAATGCAAGAACACTTCATAAGTTCTGTCCCTACACAATATAAAAGGGACAATAAAAAAAAACTCAAACCCAAGTCTGAAAAGTGATAACATTCACAGGAAACTAGAAAAGTTCTGATTTTTACGTTTATTTGCCAGTAAAGTTCACATCTTTATCACCAGTAACAACGATATTTTGATTAAATAAAACATGGAGAGAAGAGAGAGCAAACCAGTTCATTGCCAAGTTCGATAGCAGCATGGCTGAAAACATCTCTGTGACCAGAGTTACTTCCGCAAAAAACACAAACTTTTTTGAATCTGTGGTTTTCCTCCATTAGTGAGCTCTGCAAGAGGATACAGCTTTTGCAGCAGCCGTTATAAAGGCAAATCGGGCAAAAGGAAGCTAAACACCAGAGTGAACAAGGCGACAAAACAAAACCTCTTCTTTAGATGCTGTACTATTATATTTTGGACGCAATACCCAAATTATTTTTAAATGAAAATACCTTTATTGATTTTTGTAAAAATAAATATTTTGCAAATGTATATGGTTTAATTTGAAAATAAGAAAAAGTCTTTTTTTTTAATTGTTTTTTATCACTGCAAATACTTAAATTACAAAATATCTATTTTTAAGTTTCAAGGATTAGTCCAAATTATAACTATGATAATGTAGGATTCTCATAAAAAAAACTTTACTTTGAATTTTGTTTTAAAAAAAAAAAATCTTTATTTTGAATTTTGAGTGACAATGGACCTTAAACTGTTGTAATTTATATTGATGGGTCGTTTAAAAAACAGCAAGAAAGCCCATATTAATTTGGCTGTGAATGGTGTATAAAAGAATGGATGAATAAAATGAATAAAATAAGATATATATGATATAGGAAAAATAAAATAAATTTATTTCATTCATTCTTCATCAAAATGTAATATATATTTTAGTTTGTTTTGTTTTGTGGTTTGATAGAATGATTAATCCATTTCATTCAAGATAAGTGATAAATTTTGTTTGGTAATTGTAAAAAATCTATCTACATTATCTTATTCCATAAATGTTGATTTTAAAGAAATTGTTAAGAATACTATAAATTAGGTATTATTTTTTCAAAAATACTTTCAACCAAAATATATTATATAAGGTTTATTGTTAAAAGGGTAGAGTTGAATTTCTAAATGTTTATAAATATTTTAAAAAAATTATTTAGTCTATTTTCATCATAAATTTAAAATATTTTTGAAAATAATCATTTATTAATGGTAAATTTAATAAATAATATTAAACTTGTGATAGAACTGAAATATGTCTTTCATTTTACTAACAAACTCACAGTTGTTTTTTTCCATTTCATGTAGACAAAGTCTTTCAGAAACAGAAACAAATCTTAATACTTTGATTGAGAAACTAGAGTCCTCTTGATTCCATTAATCCACTGACATAATATAAACCATATATAAGAAAATTCAAGTCCTCTTCTATGACCTTATAAACCAAGTAACTATCTCTACTTATAAACATTAATCTTTTTACTAGCAGCAACCACACACAAAGAAACGGATTAACGAGTAACACCGTTTTGATTATTAATCAGTTATTGAACCAAAAAATCAGTTTTATACAAACGAGTTACGAGTCAGTTAGTACTTAATTAGTATAACATACAAATAAAAGAGAATTGTTTCAAGATTAGTCTAGTAAAAACCGAAAGGAAACAGTATCTATAAACTGAAGTATTAAGACATAACTCAAAAGATGGTGACGATGAATCCCAAAACCATAGTTACAAACCTCCTCTTCGTACTCCTCTTGCAAATCTGCAACATCTCCAACATTGTCTTTTCTTTGGAACGTGTCCATATAAAACCTTATAAATCAGAGTATAGCATAAGACCAAGCACTGTCACACGTATCATCGTGTCTAACGAACTATACGGTCTTAAGAAAGGAAACGCTGGCTTTGTATGCGCTCACGGTCCCAAAGTTTGGCGAAAAAGCAAACCGGGAGACCGGTACGTTGTAATCGAGTTCGAACACACTGGTATTATAAGGTATAAATTCGTACATTGCCATCTCCGGTCGAGTCGTGGGTATGTCAATGTTCCTGTCAATATTCACCCCGACACGTCCGCCATGTGTTACCCTAGTTATATCTGCCGTTACACGATTAGAAAAGATGGAGTTTATTACAAGCCTGAGAAGAAGCTCTTCCCATGGCTGCCGTTTCTACGCTCCAAAAATAGACGACGTCCCAAGGCTTAACTGATTTATGGATATTGATGATGTTTAATTTGTAAGTTTGTAACTTATAATGACACATGATCTTTGTGATCCATTCAAAAACAACCTTCACTTGAAATATATAAATTAATCGTAATACATATATACTACCATGTTCCATAAGATAAATGTTTTGGAAAAAAAAATGTTTACAATGATAGATATTTGGTGTTTTCTAATAATTTATACATTTTAAAAGAATTAATTGATTTATCTTTATTTAAAATTGATAACCATGATAACCATAGAATTATTGCATTTATATAATACAACTTTAATGTATTTTTTATATATGATGACTAAAAATATAGAACTGAAAGAGAGTATTAAATTATTAGTAACTGATTGAGATATCATATAACTGATTGAGAGTATCAAAAACACTTCCACAAACATTTCTGTAAATTAAAAATAGAAACGAAAATACAAAAAAAAAAAGGAAAAGAAAGACTGTTTAAATAAGTATAGTTTCGCTTGAAATAAAATACATGATTACAACATGTTATTGTAAACACAACAACCACTTGAGACATGCTAGATCGGGTTACATCCACACTTTACTTTCCGACCTGAACATGTAATATTTGGATAACGAAGGGGATAAAAGGTTCTTTTAATTAATGATGTCAATCAAAAAAATTGTCAAAAAATAAAAAGATGTCAATCAAAATTTCAGCATACTGTTTTGCTAAACGTAAAATATATATACACGTACCTAATAGCTATATCTTTAACGTCTGCTGGTATGCTCTAGGGCAACTATAACAGACATGTGTAGGAAAATGTACGCACCATACCATGGAAACATATTGTTAGAAATAACAAAAATGTTGTTTTCTTTTTATTGTGGGGTGTAACAAAATCAATTGGTATCACTAATTACTACATCGTTGCCGATAACTTCGGTATTATTATCCTAAATATAGACTGGTGTTTTGGAATTGGTTATATATCTCGTTAGTAGGTAGAAAACCAACTTACTTCCATAACTTTTTCGTTTTCTTCTGTAAATATATAAAACCAAAAGAAAATGTAATTGCTATCAAGAAAGAAAATCAATAGGAATAAAAGAAGGAATAGAGAAAATGTTAGAAGTAAACAGTGTTGGCAAGAGAGTTATAGTTTGGTGCCTTGTGTTGCAAGCCATCATAATCCAAGGAGACTCTATTGAAAGTGGAGATGTGAGTTTCTCTATAATGTTGAAAAACGAAATGTACGGCTTAAAACGACCAACGGTTGTCTACCGGTGCAAGTCGTCTGAAAAGTCTCTGCGGTGGCACCAATCGTATATCAAAACGGAGTTCACGTGGGACTTCCAAGTCCCACCATTTGGAAACGGTGTGGTCATTCACCAGTGCCACTTCCTGTCTAGCCAAGGGACAGCGGATGTCATCATCAAGACGTTGTCTATGACATCGATCTTGTGCGGAGGGCATGTGTGTAAATATGTTATTAGGCCGAACGGTATATATTTCGTTGGCTATGAGACTTATTATCCGCACAATATTTTCTTAAGATTTGTGGAGTTGGTAAGGCCTGTTAACAAGCTTGTTGAGCCATGGAAGGCGTGGTCACCGCGTCAGCTAAAGGAGTTACGAGCCGAACGTAACCGCACCAGGTCAGAGGATGACAATGATTATGATGATCGCGAGAAGGACGAACACGATTAGGTATAGAACATATAATTTCTGCAATGCCATTTACCAAAAAAAAAAAGAAAGAAGAAGAGAGATGTTGAAGGAAATAGAAGTAGCTAATTTTCTTTGGATCTTTAAGCTTTAACATATCTGTTGACCAAAAAAAGTTATTTATCCTTCAACATGATTTGGAAACGCCTAGTGGCGTTTTATGTCTTTGGTATATTTTCTTATTTGTTGTCTGGTGTGCATGTGAATTTGTATTTGTTTTTTAGATTTGAATTTATTTAAGTTAAGGACATATTCCACGTGCAGATCGTCTCTTTCGACCATCTTGGCATGTTTCCTTTTATGTAGATTAATAGGTTTCCTTTTCTCTCAATTGTGTAAATCATTGTAGGTAAACCTTTTTGTTTGAAAAAAAAAAAACAAAGACGTTCTCAAGTGATTATCATATCAAACCAGAATGAGTTTACTTAAAAATTGTCACTGAGTACCAATTCTAAAAAGTTCACTATTACATACTTAAATCAACATATTCTTTAACTTTACTGTTAGGAACAAAAACAAAAAAAATGTCCAATAAAAATGTGATGTAGGAGAATGGCTTGTTCCTCCCCTTGAACTGCGCCTATAGTAACCCTGTACTTTTAAAATAGTAATTCCTCTATATTATCCCAAAAATCAAACAAAAAAAATGAGTGAGCAATAAAGAAAGAACAAAAACAAAATTGCACATAGGGGGACAAAAAAGAATCCTAAAACCCTCAACATGGACTTTGTTCTTGTACTTATTGACACCATAAGGATGGTGATTCACTCCCATGAATTTCAACTAGAGATAAGGAACGTACTCTCGGGTCGATACAAGAGAGTTATTCAACATAATGTCCTCCAGAAAACTTGGAGCTAATTAGATAATTTGCTATGTTGATTAGTATGAAAATCCTAACAATGTTGTGATTTTCGTCTCTATATGTTGTTATATATGTTAATAAAACCAAACAATGTCCCAGTTCCAAAAAAAAAAAACAATGTGTAACGTTATAATTGGTGAAAGTGAGAAAGGTACGTATCTATGATGATGTCTTGTAATATATTATATACAAATTTATAACTGGGTACTATACGTATCAATCATCAATATTGTAAAATGGAATAGCAGATTAAGAGAAGAACATAAATCTTTCAAGTGAATATATAGTCTTTGCATGGTACAAAGAACCTTTTGTCGCCAT
>CAJHQQ010002203.1:0-70324 GCA_905132885.1 Moricandia moricandioides
CGAACAACCCCAATGAGGGTTCTAATTTTGAATTCTAATTTTGAGTTTTTCAAAATTATATATATGTATAGATTAATATTAGTATTTAATGGTGAATTTTTTAATTTTACGAGAAATTTAACTTAAAATATTTATTTTGTAATATTTAAGTTGAATTTTTCGTAAAATTAAAAAGAGGAATATCCTAAGATGGATCTAAAAAAATAGTTACCAAAATAGACTTAAAAGAAAAAATAAATAAAATAGATTTTATTAAAAGTGTAAATATATATTTATATTTTTTGGATTAATTAATCTAGATTTATGATTTAGAGTTATGTAGTGGAGTTTTGAAATTGAGATTTAGAATTAAGAAAAAAACTTTAAAATTTTCAGAATAAAAAATCGATTTTGATCATTTTTTAGATTTATTTTGTGATAAAAACTTTTAAAAAAATCTATTTGAGAGATTTGACCAATTAAAAACATTTATAATATATATATTAAAAATCCCGGAACTATAGTCGTTCATTTGTAAGTCGTGAATTGTAACTAAATTTGTCTTAAGAAAAAAAAAATTTGTGGCGCATGTCTTCTATATTTTAAAATTAATGTATGAGTACGAAATGAAACAACAATCAATGTGAAAGTAAAGCTTATTTTCTTAAGTGTGAAAAGTTCAGCCAGGGTAGAAAAATACTACTCCAGTATACATATATTTACATGGAACTGTGAGTGAATAACTGAATCAGATCATCAATCAAATCACTGGGTTCTCGATCAAGATACCATACTTCAGTTCAATACAAACAGAAACTATATTACATCTAAAAGAAATATATATAGGGTTTGTAAATCTAACGATACGTTATACTAAACCGAAAAAGATAACCCCTATAACACGGTACACTTACCACATCCTCGTTTCCAGACATCCTTAACCGTTGAAGAGTTTATGAAGTAGAGAGATATTTGGATATATTCTAAATTATTTATTTATTATTATTTTAATATTTATCTTAATTAGTTAGCATTATCTTAATAATTTTTAATAGTTATAGATTTATCTAGTTTTCATATAAATAATTTTTTTATGCCTAGGTTATATTGAGTTTATGACTTGATTAATAAAATTGAGAGTTTTCTTTTTGTTCATTGTTTTCGGTAGATCTATAGAGATCTCAACGAATTTAAGGCCATGATTAATCCGGGTCTCTTAAGGTGGGGTTCTTAACGTAAAATTTGTCTTTTTAATTTTTAATTTTTTTTTACATTTTTCCCGTTAAGAGACGTCTCTTATGGTTCTTATTTAAGAGACGGTTCTTAGCTTTTCTTAGTTAAAAGCTAAGAAACGTCTCTTAAAAAAACTAAAAACCTCACCTTAATAGACTCAAGTTAATCATGCTCTAAGAAGACATTGATCTTAGATATTTTTAGATTAAATAAGATTCTTGTGTTATGGTAGCTTCCGCTACATCAGTTTCCCAACGGATGTGATATCGTTGGAGGTAAGTTAAGAATCACATGCAAGACTCTCCCCCATATTTCATCATATGCTCCTTCTGGACAATGCCATATGGATGTGCCTATGCAATTTACACCTTTATATATTATAAGTATCACATTTTACAGCTTAGCTTCCTACATGGACATTTTACAGACCCTGCGCAGAGATTTCTGAATGTTTGAAGGCAGGTTTTCGTGGCTCAAAATCAAATTTGTACGTAATTAATTTGGGAATAATTACATAGTAGTGACTACTGAGTGATGTATTAACAACTATTGATTGCATTGAAGTGATGTATTAACAAATTTAAGGGTCGTAATTAGACAAAAGGGACAGGAGAGTAAAGGGACACTGAAGTGATCTCATTACGCACGTGGACCCGACTAGAATCTATTTGTCGGTAGGATTTAACCCAAAAGTAAGACGACACGTAACACTGTAGCCTTGCAGATTTTGCGGTCAAGTAAATACATGACGCCAGTATATACTCTCTCCTTTTTTAAACCTTGCCACATATTTTACTTACTATAGATAATAGTACTCATCATGCAAATTGCAACTATATCTTACAAAAAATATTGCTACTCAATACTTCTAAAAAATATAATAAATTAAAAACTCTATAAATTAATATTTGATAAATTAATAAATACTATAAATTAATAAATTTATTTGATTTTAAGTTTAACAAGTTTAAAATATGACACAAAGCGAAAAAATAATAATTTTCAAAATCCTATATAATATATGATCCCATTAAATTATAAATTAATAATTAATATTTATAAACATTTTATATAGTACAAATAAACCATATATGGTTTGTATTCATAATGAAATTATGAATATACTTTCTTAATACCTAATATATATATATATATATATATATATTTTGATGAGATTTAATAAAATTATATCTAAAGTCACATTTTAAATGCTATGAAACATATTATACGCACTAAATAATATAATAAAACCAATATGAATAATATGAATTTCAAAAAATAAATAATGTATATTTACTAAAATCTAATATTTTTTTTATTTTAGAAAAATCTATTTAAAAAAAAAAAATTAATAACTCTGCAAATTAATAAATATCATACTCCAGCAATATTAATTTATAGAATTTTTACTGTATAATTCAAAACGAATCAGTCATGGTATATTTTTATTTTCTTTAACTGATATAAAACATAAAACAATATGTGAAATGATAATGAAACGAGAAGGCAATGATATTTCTAGATATCTAAAACTAATTGTACGAGAAGGTTTTGGATGTGGACAAAACTACTAAAGTTCATAGAACTAACAAAATTCTTCCACAAAAAATCAACGGAAGCACAATATTTTCTTATATGATGATTGTTTTATTTGGACAGGTTAACTGAGATGGAAGTTGCATCGAGTGTTATAATGGCTTAACTTATAACACGAAGGAGGAGGGCTCGTAGTTAGTTAGCATGCAAGTTTTTTTTTAACTCTACAAAAGAAACG
Source organism: Moricandia moricandioides (assembly GCA_905132885.1). Taxonomy (NCBI): domain Eukaryota; kingdom Viridiplantae; phylum Streptophyta; class Magnoliopsida; order Brassicales; family Brassicaceae; genus Moricandia; species Moricandia moricandioides. The sequence goes on from CAJHQQ010002203.1 coordinate 2,987, forward strand.
TAGAGTTTAACTAGTAGCATTGATCAGTCTATTTTTGAATAGTATGTTCCGTTATGCTACTCTAGAGTATCTTTTCTCCATATGGTTAGTAGCACTCAGTTAGTTGTCATTAAAATATATACTTACAAGTTCCAAGAACATTCACATTGGATACTTCTCATGCTTACTCTATTCACATTGATTTCTTTACCTAAATATCGTTTCATAAATTATGTTTTGGGTTGGGACAATAGAGCTTATATAAACGAATGAACATAGCATAAATATATCATATATGTATAGGGACAAATAAACACACAAACACTTTTTTTTTTTTTGAATTACCAGGAGGTTCGGGCCGAAGCCTTATTCCCCCAGGTCTGAAACCACAGCATGTAATATTGGTTTCGTCCCAGCTGCCACTCAAACTGAGGACCTCTGACACAATGGCCGAGGTCCTTTCCAGTTGAGCTAAAGGCCTCTTGTCACACAAACACATTTGTGTAGGGCCAAAGCAATTATTAAACCGTTCACGTCTATGCTTGAGGTGAATGGAAATGGACATGGACTTGTTTTAAACGGTAATGACAAGTCATTGTGAAGACCTTATTTGCCAAAGCTTAAAAATGAGGATTGGATTTTAAATTTTGAAACAAGAACATGGGGCGAGTGAAAATAAAAGGAAGGACAATGTTATGAAAATTATAGGTAATACCAACAAAACACAAAGTGACCACACTTGTTGAGCGGTTGACCAGAGTTGACGACGGCGGAGAAGACTCATTAAAGAGTCAAGCCGCTAAGTTGTGTGTTGTCTATTTTCAATCTTTTGTGTGATTTTTGCATTTGTATATGTTTTACAGAGTTTTCAATATGAAACTTACCATTTGTGGTTTATTTTATTTATCCTATGATTTGAGACCTAAGCTAATCCATAAATCAATGCTTCTAGAAACACAAACCATAACCAAGAACCAGTTACTCACCTCTCAGATTGATTCAGAACACAAAGTATTATTCAGCTTCAACAGCTCAGGCTTGGGACCTGATCAATAACATCAATCCAAAAAACTTAAACATGATATAGTTTGTGCTCAGACCAATCTAATAAAGTCCATAATGATTTTCAGCAAAGCATATCATTTGCCACTAAATGATATAAACTCAACGTGGAGAGAGATAGGATTCTCCGGATGGAAGCCATCCGGCGCCATCTCTTCGAACTCCGGTAACCCCTTCTTTCTCCCCATGGCTTCTTCCAGCTGAGTGAGTGACTTATTTGGTTGGCGACTTTGAGTTAGACCTTCTCTGGTCAGAAGCTGTTTTGGACCTATTTGGTTGGGCCCAATATTTAGCCCAAACTTCAAGCATATATACCTTTATGAAACCATGAACGAAATGATCTTTTTGTCTAAAAATATAAAATTTTAACAAAACATTATAAAAAATTATTCAATGTTTTTCAAACAAAATAATAATAATAGATTAACATACATTATGTTATGATTGATATTTGATTACTTAAAAGTTTATACTATGGGCTGCCAAAAAACACAAACCATATATAACCTACTTATCCGGATTCAAACCAATCCAAACCAAACTAAAGTATATGTTCATATTATTTGGTTAAAAACTTTATCAAAATTAATTGGTTTGGTTTAGTTTAGTTTTAAACCAAACTAAAACTAAAGTATTTATTTTAATTAGATTAACTTAATATAGTAAAAATATTAAGATTAAAAATATTTAACAATCTAACGTAAAAAATAATATATATATATATATATATAGATATATATTATTTCTAAAAAATAGAAGAACACAACTAGCAATAAAATAAAATAATATGAAGCTTAAACGCTATCATCTAAATTGAAATACTAATATAAAGTTTATATTAAATTCGAAAATACTAATATAAAATTATAGATTGTATACTATATTTTATTATGATGTTTGGTTAGACGTTTAAATATGAAGAAATTAATAATTTAGTGTCAAATGATAATTTATTTTATGTTTTACAAATTAAATTTTCGTAACCGAACTATAAAAAAATTAAAAATCAACTTGATTAAACTGAACAATCACAAAAAAAAAGTCAAACTAAACCGAACTGGACACAAACTAAATTAAAACCGAACCAAACATACATAAACCAAACCAATTTTATTTTGGTTGATTTTATTTAAATTTTTCTTATATCTGAACAAATAAAACTGAACCTAAATCGAGTCCAAATTTTAATCAAAATGCTCACCCTTATATACATTAAAAATTTAGGAAACCGTCTTTCAGTAATAAAAAGTTGAAAAATGTTGAATGTTTCTTGGGAAAATTGTTTCTATTGTCTATGAAAATGTAAAACGACATATGTTCCACAAAGATAATGACAAAACATACAGCCTTACACGATCTTTCAAAGTAGATAGAAAATCCATAAGAAAATAAAGATCAAATCTATAATAGTTACAATTTGTAGATCTTGTGGATTCCAATCATAAAGTTTATGATATATTACTCTATAATAGTTACAATTCATTACTTCTATGTTTTATAGACTAAAATGGCCAGTAGTTATCAGATAAATTTATCACATTTTCTACCATAAACTTAATCTAACATTTTTGTTGGTATAACTTTGAGTTTCTTCCTGATATATTATGTAATCTTCTGAATCAAATCATCATTTTAAAATTGGTACAACTTGCCGATTCGATTCAAAAGGTTACATAATATATCAAGAAGAAACTCAAAGATATACCAACAAAAATGTTAGATTGAGTTTATGGTAGAAAAATGTGATAAGTTTATATAACTACTGGTCATTTTAGTCAATAAAATATAGGAGTAATGAATTGTAACCATTATAGAGTTATTATGAATTAAAACAACTTAAAATTTTACCAAAATAATGAATTGCAAAAAAAGTTGTACAGAATATATCCGTCATTATATATAGAAAATAATTCTTCAAAATCTAACCGCTTAAATAATATATTTTATTTAGTTAAACTAGACTATTATATACTGGATTTTTAGTTTTTTACAAGTCACAAAATATATTCGTTGGCTAATATATACTACTATTGCACACATACAACATGTATATATACACTAGATATACACGTGTGTGGGATTCTAGAAAGCTACAAATTAAAGCCCGGTAATATGGAACTTTCATTGAATAAATTGTGAAATTTCTAATGATAGGATTGACCCAACATATATGTGTACAAAAACCTCCCAGTAATTCTGCTTTGAGTAACATTAATTAATTAAATCCATGTGTTTATAATACTATAATACACATTCCATTAGTTTGGTGAGATCTTTAACCACTCTTCCAGAGTAACTATTTTCACCTTTTCTAAATAAATAAGACCAGCAAGCTGCAGTATATGTAAGAGGATTCAACAAAAAATACAATGTGAATACAGCAATTTGTATATCCTATGATGGTGGATTAAATAAAACATAATCTTAAGAAATTCAGATATTGTTTTAGAAAACACATTTTCTCCATTCCAAATGCCAATCATCCCATTATATCTTTGTTTCTCTACAATGATCAGAAATGAAATTTATTTGTTAGAAAAAAAACTAGAGGACAATTTACCGACATAAAAGACTACGTGATTTCTATCGTTTTCGGGACACATGTACATACTTTATATGAAATATGATTTTGCAGATTTATTTATCTACCAATCAATAAATTAGGTCCACAAAATCATTATTTTTTTTGTTAACACAGTAACACCCTTCCATCGATGACACATTTACTTTTATTTTTTGAAAAAGAGGAAACATTTACACGGAACAATTTAACGTAAAGTATGAGTTAGACATACAAGTTAAGGATATCAACGCAATCTGATCTTTGAAAATCGATTGAACGTATATGTTTCCTCTGTTTTAATATGATGCATATTTTTGACTTTCTACACATATAATAAATGTATAATTTTTTGTGATTTTTTTTTGATAAATCTAAACCAATAAAAATTTAATAAGTGTAATTAAGTTTTTTGAAATTTGTATGTAATCATTATCAGTTGATAAAACATATATTAAAAATATAAAAAAGTATTTTTTGAAATAATTTTTTTTTTGCTAAAATATGTAACTTACGAAAGGGAGGAAGTAAAATTTATAAGCAAGTTATCCTGTGGAACATATAATTAGTCATATGCTTATTTGTATAAATGTAGATGGCCGTGAGATAAGCAAAAAGACAAGTGTCGACGTAGTATAAGATGGATGCAATGTGTCGACAGAGTAAGAGGGATGCAATGAGAAGATTTAAGATATCTATATACATAAATCAGTTATAATATTTGACGATTAGTCTAGATTTAATCAGGTTTAGAATTTTCATATCATAAGAAATAGCTGACATGATGACTAAAGAAAGGAGAAGCCATGCACGCATGTTCACATTGCGTATGGACATTAGGGTTTCTTTCATGGTGGGTAGCATTGGGTGAAGTTGGTTGGACAAATCTCACAAAAATCCATTGTGTTTTATATTATTATATTTATGCAGATTTTAAGACGGATGTTACTTTGTAAACATAGTAATGTACACTAAAAGGAACATTAGTATATACGCCGACAAATATTTTATTAGACAATACAGTTAACATATAAATTCCTGTATATATACATTTATGTTTTATAATAATAGAAATGAGTATGTTCCTATGCCTGGATGAAATACCGTGAATTGTCAAAATATTAGCTGTAATAATCAACAGTCGAAAAGACTACCCGTGGGGTGGCTAGCTGCTTCTCCCTCAAGATCAGTATTTGGTACACACATCATTTTTTTCTATTTTAATATAGTTTAGTTATATTATATATATGTGAATATATATATATAAACCCTATCTATGTCACATTATTGAAAAGCTTTTTGCTGTCGATCTCCTTTGTTCTCTTCAAGGGAGCTAGAGAGGAAAACAATTATTTTTCTTTCTTGCCTTAGATTTGGTAAAATATAGCAAAAAGGAAAAAACATGGAAGAAAATCTTCCACCGGGGTTCAGATTTCATCCTACAGACGAGGAGCTTATAACGCATTATCTTTGTCGGAAAGTCTCCGATACTGGATTCACCGGTAAAGCTGTCGTCGACGTTGATCTTAACAAGTGTGAACCTTGGGATTTGCCAGGTAATTATAACTGAATCATCAAATATACTATATCCTTTGTTTGTGTATGTGTTAATTATGTATATGTAATCTTCAAATAAATTTTGTATATATAATTCTAATAAAAGTCATTAAGATATGCACTCTATGCTTCCTTTTGTTCTACTGTTTTTGTCTGCATGGATTTTTTGTCATAACTATCAATCACGCCTTCGAAAAGTATGATAGAAGATTGATCATATACTATTTAATATTGATAAAAGACAATATGCGTAACATTGTATACCACTTGATATATAACTAATATTATCTAAACCATAGTTTGATAAATTGTTTTTGGTAACCATATTCTTCAGTTTTCTTAGAGTAAATTAGTTAGGTTCTTTATATAAGTGTATCTAGCCTACCAAACATGTGAAGATTATATGCATAATATATATGTATATAAAGAATTTCTAGTTAGATGGCATATAGTTTATTGATAACTTAGTAGTAAACTAAATTACTATATTGCAGCTAACCAAAAGATAATAGTCTTCGTTTGTATGTTAAGTCACTGTGATATAACTAAAATAATGTTGGAATACTTGTGCATATATGCAGCCAAGGCTTCAATGGGAGAGAAAGAGTGGTACTTCTTCAGCCTGAGAGACCGGAAATATCCAACCGGTTTAAGAACGAACCGAGCAACTGAAGCCGGTTATTGGAAAACCACAGGTAAAGATAAAGAGATATACCGAAGTGGAGTGATGGTTGGGATGAAGAAAACCCTAGTTTTCTACAAAGGAAGAGCTCCAAAGGGTGAGAAAAGCAATTGGGTTATGCATGAGTATAGGCTTGAGAACAAACAACCCTTCAAACCATCTAAGGTACATATATATATATATCTACAAATTAAATTTCTATTAAACTATTTTGAAGTGTTTGTTGATCATAGTTAAACATTTCATTAATTAAAATCTAATATATGATCTTGATTATATCATCTTAATAATTTACAGGAGGAATGGGTAGTGTGTAGGGTTTTCCAAAAGACCACAGCAGCAAAGAAACCACAAGAACAACCACCTCAATGTTTTGGATCTCCATGCGATGCAAGCTCATCAATGGCAAATGAATTTGAAGATATCGAGCTTCCAAACTCATCAACCATCGATTACAACCACATTCATCAATATTCACAAAACGGTCTTTACTCAGAAGACAATACTATAAGTAGGGATGGTCTCAACATGAACATGGCTAATAATATTCCCTCTTGGACAACAAGTCTACTTGGTCCGCCTTTATCTCCAGTCAACTCTTTGTTGCTCAAGGCTTTCCAAATTAGGAACTCTTATAGTTTCAATCCTTCTACTCTTCAACAAGGAGTCTCCACTATCATACAAAATGGCTCAAGTTCGTCGACACAACCCCAAACGCAAGAGCCTTTAATATGGACTCCATGTGGTAATGAAGGGATTTAGATCACTAGTAAATTTGAAATAAATCTAACTTGTTATTTTATTATGCAACCTCTATCAACCTTAATTATAACATGTCCACGTTGATCATCTCTAAGGTCAAGTAAATTAGTTATTGCATCGATGTTTTATTTGAAAGTAAGGAAAAATTTCCAATATTCATGTCCACATCCTCATATGTTACTCCCTCCGTGCACACGTAAATGTAAGATTTTTTTAAAAAATTGATGTTTCAGTATATAAAATATTTTCACATTTCTAAAGAAACTTTAACTTTATAAAAACTATTATACTAACTATATTTTAATTGGTCAAATGGATTTCAAACTTATAATTTTAATGATGTTAAAATAAAAAAATTCAGTGTCTTTACCTAAAACATTTTATATTTTGGAATGGAGAGTATAACTTATAGTTAAAGATCAAAAGAAAGACTTCCCTGAAACCAAGCTAAGGAGCCAACATCAATGGAGATCAAACTTGTTGCCTGGCTTAAAGACATACACAGATCAATATGCATTTTGTTAAATACTTTATTAAATAGTGTGTACAATAATACATTGACAAAAAAACATACAATTTTTGTAAAAGAAAAAAAAACAAATCATTACTTAAGACAGGACAAACTGCTCTTTGTTACTTTTAACACAAGTTGATGATGAATCTCTACCTTCTCTTCTTTTCCCAACAATGAATCATTTCTGTTTCAAAACTCTGGAGAGACTCCAAGATTATTCTCAGGCTGCAACCTCCTGAGATAAAATAAAATGATGCACCTTGCCCTTAGCGTAATGGATCAGCTTCTTCTAAGCTAGAAATTGTAGATTCACCATCAGCTTCGTCCCAATCACTCTCATCATCTTCGGCATCATCTTCTCCTCCTCGCTATCCTCATCTTCATCATCATCATTCTCCCATTCGGATTCATTATACGACGGGTTTTTGGCAGTCTGCAAGAACCAGTAGGTAGTGAATGAAGTGAAACAGAGCAGAACATGCGTGCTATGTGAAAGTAACAAGATATTAGATAAGCGACCACTTACAAGTTCGTTCTGCATCTGCTCTATTGTTTTCTCCAGTTCAGAGATATGCTGACTTAGTGCCTGCAATAATCAATCACACAGAAGTTTCCATAATCAAAAGCTACGATCAATTTTGAGAATTATTAGAATTCAGGAGTTCCGTACCTCGTGGCGTTGCATTGCAATGGAACGTTTCAATGCTTTTGCTTTTGTGAGAAGGTTTCTTGGTCTCAAGCTAATGGGTCTCTGGTAATTCTTTCCACGGTAATAAATAAGTGCAAATCCTTTAGGAACCTTTTCTATTGCCACAAGAACCCCACCGCTCTCGTATTCTAGTAACCGAGCCGTGTCTTCAACAAACGCAAGACTCTTCTGTTTCGATATAAGCTTCACCAGTTCTCTGTGTTTCCAATGCAGATGCATATTCTCGATGACCCCATCGAAAACACCACGGATACCTGTAAAGAAACGGTTAATTCATATAAAGATGAGACATTTGTTCCATCCTGTTACAACCTCGCATACACTGCAACCTTGCAGGAAACTGAGGAAGTGTTTAGTTTAAAAGGACTCACCTAAGGGTAAGTATGACTTCATTTTCAATCCCACTTTCCGGAACATGATTCTTTCTTCCTCAGAGATAACCTCTTGATCATAATCAGGTCCATTTGGAACCATGGAGGCTTCTATTTTGGACAACAGTTTCTCCGCTTTTTGAAATTTCGATTGAGCCTGTCACAAACCAAGTTAGATAAAATGACTTACTATGACAGTTGCCACTAGATATCTCACAAAAGACTTTTAACATTACATATTGAAAAGGTCTACTTACAAGGTTGAGTTTGTGCTGGATTCGTTTAACAACTCTGGCACTCGCAACCCTTGAAGCTTCTTCAATCATCTTTTCTCGATGGTCCGGAGTTATCTCTTTCCCCCATCGGGCTTGAGCCTCATAAAACTCGGCCAGAGTGCCAGCTTCCGCTGGAACTTTGTCTCCAACAGGTTGAGTAGCCTCAATGTCTCGATTTCTTACCCTCTCCTCGACGTCTTGAATCTCTTTTGTTAATTCTTGTCTCTCCGCCAAAGTGGCTGCCACACTTGAAGGAAGGAAGTCCTTCCCACGGTATATTACTATGTAATACTTGTTTCTGAGCAGCAAGACACCCCCTGTCAATGTCTATACGAAAAGACGAGAAATAAATAAAGAAACTTAGCCTTCTGCCTAAAAAATTCTGCTATTTAAGCAATGACCAATCAGACCCTACTCAAGAAATGACCACATGTTCAATGAAAGCTACAATATGATAGTATCTCTTTCAGATACTAAAGCTCAAATCAGTACAGAATATAGAAACATTAGTGAGGAAGTACGCAGAACACTTCTTGAAATTTCCAGATTTCAATCTAACCACCAAGTTGTGAGGAATCATCAGATTTCATTACGAATACAAATCATACGGATGAATATACTACCAAATATCCAAACGAAAATTAGACTTGGGGGAACGGCAAATACATTTCTGCTATGTTATATGTGAGACCGTGTTAGTATTTCATCTCAGCAGTTAACTTTTCAGTAACATTTAAAAGTAAAAAAAAAAAGAATAAAGAGATACCTTTATTTCATCCGCCATCAGTTTGTTATTTGTATTCTGGATACCTCGCTTCACGGCGATCTTTGCAATCAAACTTTTCTCCCAGAGCGTCAGTATAGCAGCCGCCAATCCTTGGTGATTTCTGTTCCTACCTGTCAAATGCATATGCAAGATTACATCTTCACACACGAAACAGATTTCTCCAACAAAAATTCATCTAGGAATTAGAAAGCGTATCTTACCAAGAGCAAAATGGCACGGGAGAGTTTTACCAATCTTCCTCAGATTTGTCATCTCGGCATTGGTCAAATTTGATCTCATCCCAGTAGGAAGAAGTCTGAAAGGTGTTTTATAACCAGGAATCGTGGGAGGTAGCAAGTCGGCGTCCACAGGTAGCACACCAGTACCCCAATACTCGTGAAAACGTGGGCCTAAGCTGTCTAATAGTTTGTTAAACTCAGCTTCTTCTTCTGTCATACTCTCCTTGCGAATCGGGTTCTTGATAATCGGATCTTTGATTTCCAGGTGTGCATTTTGATTATTATCTTTGGCATTTGTTGCTTCATCGCCAGCAGAAGATACATCTGGAACAAAAACAGTTTCTTCAGGTCTGGCTAATTGATTCGAGATTGCAGTAGGTCCTTGATAGTCACGTCCACGATAAACCACCATTACACTTCCTGCTCTCCATATCACCATACCACCAGTTCGACGCTGCACATTAGAGTAAACCCATATCAGTTCTCCTCTAGATTCTACAGACCTCAAATTCCCTTAACTCAAAACTGCACTACTAATCCCAAGATAGATCATTACTAAGCTTCCACTGTTCTTATAAAAGAACTATTACAGAACTAAGTTGAAACTAGTTGATTCTTGTCCCTATATATTAGCCTATCTAGCTTCATGTTTTGCACCTCAAACTTTACTAACAATCAAGATATCTTTTTTTACCAGGAATCAATGAAGAAGAATGCAAGGAAACAGACCTCAACAATCTCATGAGCCGTCCTCATATCACGAGCAAGCACCTCATGAAACTTAAGCCTCACAAGCTCTTCTTTCCTCCAAGTATCATGAATCTTCTCCATCACAGCCTGCGTAAGCCCAGCTTTAGGTATATTAATCCTCACCCTCAGATACATTCCGTCTCTCCTCAGCCGCCGTAACTCAGAATCCTCAACCGTAAGCTCCGCCAGTGACGGAGCCCTAGCTCTCCTCTTCTTCACCGCCACTCCTCCATCTCCCTCTACTCTCTCCCCCGCTTCTTCCTCCTCGTTCTTCTCCCACGGCAACAGCACATCATCATCATCCTCATCGTCACTCTCTTCTTCTCCCTCAGCGAGTATCACATCAGGTCTCACCCACTCTCTCTTCAACAAATCACCCAACCTCTCTTCTCCAGTCACCGGCTTCACATCCCCGCCGTCTCCGTCGTTATCCTCCACGTCATCCTCGTCGTCGTCAGAAGCTAACCCTAAGTTCCGTAGACGAAGAACAATCCTCTCAATCGCGCTTTGTCCTTTATCCTTCTCCAGATACCGGCGTTTCGCTTCAGCTTCCTCCTCCGACGATCGGATTTTACCTCCGCCGTTGCGCTCGTTCACTTTCTTCTCGGCGGAAGAGGGAGGCCACTTGTCTATCCAGGGAGCGGTGGGTTTAGGGTTCCGGTGATCTAATCGGCGGTTGTTATGGCTTCTATTGTTGCTGGAGCTACGCTCGCTCGTGCGGAGGGAAGAGAATGGTTGAACGATGTGACGGTAAGGTTTAGCAGATAACGTATGGAATATCAATGAGTGAAGCGAAGGAGAAGAAGAGTAGCGAGAGGTCGAGGTCAGAGGAAGGGAGTTTCTTAGTGGCATTTCTGTAAAATTAGACGGAGCCAGAGCCATTGAACACTCAGATAAAATATCTTCAGGGAACTGTATTCTTCATCGTTTGGATGCCGAGAAAATACTTGCAGGCGGATAAGCTGAACAAAAGAAAATCGAAGAAGACGATATGGATAAGACTATTGATAGGCCTTACTAATGGGCCTACTTAATGGGCCCTAAAAACTTGTTTTGTTAATAAACAAATATTACTACGCAACTTATATAACCGGAATAAATTAGCTGTATGTCTCTAGGCAATTGTTAACAAACAAAATTAATTTTTGTCACAAAAATATCAGAAAAATTATTAAAATAGATTTTTTGAAATGTGTGAATATACATTTTTATTTTTTTGATTAACTAATCTAGATTTAAGATTTATAGTTATCGAATAGAGTTTTGGAGTATGATCTAAAATTTGTAAATATATATATAGTTAAAAGTTTTAAATAAAAATTTTCTTTAGGTAATTTTTTTTCTTAAAATTTATTTTTGTGATAAAAACTTAAAATATCTATTTTGAGAGATTTACCTTAATTTATATACAAAAAAATAAGTAATTTGGATTATAAAGAATTTTTTGTTTTGAATTTTTACTTAAGAAATTATTCTCTTGTTTGAGCAGAAGATAATTAAAGTAGGGCAAATCTCTCAAATAGCCATTTTTGAAGTTTTTGTCACAAAAATAGATTTTGAGAGAAAAAATGACCAAAATAGATTTTTTTTTTATTTTGAAAATTTTAATTTTTTTTGTTTTTTCTTAATTTTTAAACCTCAACTCCAAAACTCCACCCCATAATTCTAAACCCTAAATTTAGATTAATTAACTTTATACATATTTACATCATTTAATAAAGTCTATTTTAATCATTTTTCTTTTTTGGTGTTATTTTTGAGATAAAAACTTTTTTTTTGTCTATTTCGGTCTTTATGTCATTAATAGTATGGTTTGAAATCCATTAGCTATAGTTTGTTGAAAATGCTTTAGAGGTTAGATTGATTAGTGTTGTAGTTTCACCGTGTCGTTCTTTGGTTTTGTGAGTTCATCATGCATGATAAAGGTTTTTATCTTCTTTGCATTTGCTACAACATAATACGACAATGTCAGGTCGACATATTCTTGAAGCTCTTGCTGATAAAAAGTTGATGATTACGCACTCAATTTTGATCTAACATTACTGTGTCACACATGCCAACATCACACAAAGTTACACATCTATGCATCCAAAAACCGAGTGACACTATTAAGATCAATCAAGATTTGCATGATTTCACAAGGGGAAAAAACACAACTCTATTCACTTGTTCTTTGTCTTCTTATCTTTCAATACTCGTAAGATTGATCCAAACCCAAAAGGAGATGGACCAGTGATCCTAAACCTGCCGCCATTCTTTCCGGCGTGCTTTTGTGGTCTGAACTGATACGAGCTGCAGCAGACAGAGGAAAGAGAAGAAGCAGACAAATGAGATGATGGATCTGCCCCCACTGGAGTTGGGGATCCATGTCTCTGCGAGCTATGCTTGTTAATGTCCCTCTTCGAATCCATCACTGATCCTGTAGAGTTACTTCTTGTTAAACGAGGAAAGGAGCAGATCATACTCTTGTTTTTATCGCTGTTAAGGCTCGAGCTTCTCTTGAAGCTCCAAAACGACTTTGATGTTTTCTCTGCCTCTGAGTCACCGTTGTTTCCGCTTCCTGAAGTTCCCTTCTCGCTGTATTGTCTCGAGTGTTGAGGTAATGGCAATGGCAGAGGAGGAGGAGGAAGAGAGGAGGAGACGATAGGAGGGAGCTCGTACTTGTAGAGACGCTTTGGCATGACGGATGCAGTAGTTACTTGGAAAGGAAGGATCATCCCGTCTGCGAAGATCTCATCAGCTGGTGATGCATCAAAGTTTCTTGAAATGTGGAACTCGAAATCTGAACTTGATGATTCCAAAAGTGTTGTGTCTCTTCGAACCAACCCTGATGGTTCAGAAGGTGCTTTGTATGATTGGCCGACATCACCAGCGAACGATATCCGCTGGTGATTTGACTCAGCAAAGATCATGATGATTGAAAACTCACCTTGTTTGGAGAGGAAAGATGATGAATCAAAAGGGTTTAGAAGATCATAATGTTTTGAAAACATTTGAGACTAAAGAAGCTCTTAAAGACTTGTATTAAAATAATGGATGTGGTGTGCCACTACTGCAAGAGACAATGAGCTTAGAAGGAAAAATAAAAAGACATAATATCTAAACTGAGATCTCAAGGGTTGAATAAGTACCTTAGTTGGAGGTGAGCCACCTCGAAGTCTTTCAATGATACTATATATCATAACAGCTTGTTCATGGCTTTATAGCCACGAGATGGTTTGGACACTCTATAGAACCAATGGCGAACTGCACCAGAAGTTCTTGACCGTAAAGCACCAAAGTGCAGGAACAAGAAGGTTTCTGATGAAATTTCAGATAATTAATTATTTACTAGTGTGTTATCACTTTATCATCATTGCATTATGTTACAATATAGTTTTGGTGTGTAAGTTTTGGTATTCGGTTTATTTCAACTTATTCAATTTTTGGTCGATATATCTTAAACCAATCGGTTCTTGTTTGCCGAACCATGCCAAAAATTAATTAAATGTTAATAATTCACTGATTGGTTATACCTTTAACCGGATGTTAAACCGAAAACCAAAATTTTGGTTCGGCCAGTTCGATTTGCTTCAGTTCCTGTTGAGTGGCCAACACTAATAATGGCTACTTTATAAGTTGAGATTTTTGTTACGGAACATGGATAATGTATTCATCCCTTTGTTTACAGTAGCATTAGACCATGCATCTCCTGTTTGATTCTACTAGTAGTAAGGAAAACAAACTAAATCATTCTATGGAAAACAATAAGCAACATCATCTAATAGATTAAGAACTAGGAAGTAATAGACAATTAAGTAGGATAAAATGAAGGGAAATAAAAACTTTTACCTTGAAAATTGTATTTATATTCACGCTGCAAAGAAAGTCTCCAATTAATTATTGCATCAGTAAGGGCATCTACCAGTACATACAACTTATAATTGTGATCATGTGGCTAAATGGTTAGAGTAGACCGTCTCCAAACCGCATTTAGGGAAAGGCCCAATAAGAGAATCACAAACTAGTTGGAGTTTGTGTCAGTGACCAAAGAAGAAGGTGTGCTCTTGTAAAGTGATTTTCATGTACCCATACATGATTCTTTTATCTTTCTAAAATACTCATTCCCTTATAAAACAATCAAGTTTCAAAAAAAAAATATTTTTTTTTTTATTTTTTAATGTAATTTAGTTAATAATAATAGTAAATTAAAATTTTCAAAAAAAAATGAATTTATTTAATTTTGATTGGTTAAAAGTTATAAAAAATAGTGAATCACAAAAAATAGATATTTGATACTAAAATTTATATATTTTATTAATATGTGTCAAAATCTTAAAACATGTAACATTTTGAAATAGATGGATCATACTTTATCACATCATCTCAATGATTACACCATCATATAATTATAACACATCTGCATCAACAACATCGATAAAAAAAAAACAGAATAAGAAAGCAACAAAACTTAAATAAGATGCATACAAGGATCATCACACGTTGTTATTCTCGAGGGTATCACTTACTTAACCTACTACTGAATCATCTTAATTAACATCCTTAAACACACACCAAAAGCAAGATTCAAACATATATAGAGGATGATCATAAGTAGCAAACAGCGTTTCTCAACACCTTGGGATGGGAAGCTTGCAGCGGTTAGAGACTTTACGAGCGTTGGGAGAGCTAACAAAGCGACGGAGGCTAGGGTTTCTCATGTACCCACATAGGCATGGCTTTTGCTCCTTCAGCTTCGCGCAGCACAACGCTGACGGTGGAGAAGACGACGTTATCGCCGCCGCACATGGGCTTAGCTGCATCGGTGAGCACGTCACCGCTTCTGCTGCCGGGACTAGAATCACTAGGAGAACCGCCACGAGGCCGAAAATGGAAACCCATGTAGCCTTGATCATCACCATTTTTCTTCTTTCTTCTTTTGTCTGGTTTGGGAATTTATAGAAAGTGTGTGTGTTTGTGGGTGGTTTTTGATACGTGCAGCTCTTGCTATTTATAGAGATGCCGGGAAAGTGAACTTTTAGTTTATTAATATTTTCTAGTTTTGTTATTAAGATTGAAAACAATTCTTAAAACATAAATATATTAGTGCACTAGCTTATGGTGCGGTGTCTTATCATTTTAGTTTAGCATTTGAATAACAATAATGTATAATCATGCGATATCGATTTTTTTTTTGGTAAAATAATGCGATATCGATGTAGATTCATGGCTATATTTTGTTATTTGTATTCAGATTTTTATTCACTGTATTGTTGCCTTTGTTTTCTTATCCGGCTGTTCTATTTCTGAGTGGAATAGTAGCACTATAAAGTGGGAAATGCATTTAACACGACAAGACTTATATTCTTTGTTTTTTGAAAAAAAAAACTTTTATT
Source organism: Moricandia moricandioides (assembly GCA_905132885.1). NCBI lineage: Eukaryota > Viridiplantae > Streptophyta > Magnoliopsida > Brassicales > Brassicaceae > Moricandia > Moricandia moricandioides. The sequence goes on from CAJHQQ010002203.1 coordinate 18,588, forward strand.
CAACACGACAAAACTTAATATGTATAATAGGTTTTTTTTTGGAAACATTATAATGAGGCGAAGAAGACTTTCGGTGATGGTACTTGTATCCTCCTAATTTGTTGCCGCCTCTCCTTTAACGTCACTATTAACCTCTCAGTCGCAGAAAAGACACTGACAATAGTATATAATGGAGAAATGCATTTGTGTACATGTATAATTGTATAGACATAGTTAACAACAAAAAACCAATAACTTTTCATATACAAAATGATGATTTTGAGAAGAAGCGTGCATTTGGGGATACGTGTGAATAATCATTGCGACAATCACTCATTGAACATTCATCTTTTGTAGTTTTTCCTTAGTAAATTAATGAATGTATCAGATACTCTTTAGTGTAGCAATTTAATGGAAATATCGATTAGTTGTTGCATATTCTTGGGGTAACTATATTTTGTAGGTTGGAATTCAAATCATTGATAAAGGTAGATGAAAGAAGTAGAAGCAAATTTAGGAATGGTTTTATTAAACGGTTAATCGGTTTGCTTGGTAGGAATAGTAGATTTAAAAAAAAATACAATAGAAATAAAATGACGTAGGTAAGCAAGAGCTTATCATAAATTCAAAAAAAACTTGTGAGAGGAGAAAATGGAATGTTCGGTGTGTAGTGCTGATCAGTGATCGCTACAATGATTACTGAATGTTACACGTAGACATTACTTGGAACATGGGTTTGTTGAATGGCTAAACGTGAACATTCGTTCTAAAATGTTCACACATTGGTTGTTGAAGTTGTAGCTCATTCAAACATCTGTCTTTCGACTTTGAAAGTCTGATGTTATTATTTAACATTTATCCAAAAACTAGAAAATTGAGATTAACTTTATAAGAGAAGAACAAGGCTAACAAATAGTGGTATTGAAAAGAGTAAATAAAATAATAGAAAGCGTGAGACAAAGCATCGATCGTGATATGAACTTTAAGATTCTCACGCCTATTGAGTAGTATCACAATTTGCGTTGTTATTATTGCTACTTACAGGTAAAGAAATCCAATTATCTTAACGCATGTTTGAGATTAAAAATGAGAAAAAACATTTTAGAATCATTTGTTTTTATAAGAATAGTTTGTCTTTTCTTTTAGGTTATTTTTAGAGGTGAGATAGATAATAAAGTAACAAGACCATTTCGTGGGATACTGAGCTTCGTTGGTTCACTTTTGCTTTGGTTTTGTGTGTGTTTAGGCAACAATTTCCATTGTTACTCCAGTATGAATTCGAATTAATTGTCCCCTACGAGAACGTAGTAACATCGATATTGTCAAAAGGATGTAGTAAAAAGAGAAGATATATATATATATATATATATGTCGACACGTTAATGTTTCCATATAATACGTAAGCATTCATATTTTCATCTCAATAAGTTTCATTCAATCATGCCAATTTTGGAGGATCTTCCGATTCCGAAGGTGAAAGAACAATGCATCAAACAACTAAGTTCTTCATCGCCAACAATCAATTGACTCTATATTTGGAGGAGGCAAATGTATTTATTTCTTTTCTTCTCTAACATTATATGGGGCCGATCAGTAATAATATATACGTAAAAATAGCTACATACATGTTACATGTTTTCTATCTATCAATTCTCGGAATTTCCTTTATATTTGTCTATATTAGAAGAATCATTCATGTTTAATACAGGTGAAGTTATTATAGTCAATCATGATATTTATGTTTGTGATTACAGTTGCGGATATTTTGTTATGGAGAGAGCCAAAAATAGCTGCGACATTGGTAATAGGAGTGAGTCTCTTATTGATGGAAGTAGTTGAATATAATTTCATAACCCTAATTAATTTGTCATGCTTCCATGACCTCCTCCATACTTCTTTTCTTCATTTGGTCCACTGCTTCTGATTTTCTCAATTGGTAATGTATTTATCTTTCATTAATCTTTGAGTAATCATGGTTCGATCATAATACTATATATAGAATTTCCGAGATTTTTTTCTTAAATATATACAGGGAAAGTGGTACTATATGAATCTTTTTTCATGATAGATTGCTTGTGGAAGAGATCCATCATCTCAATACATCTATATTATGGGCCTCGACGATGGGCCGAAAAATCATGTGAACGGGAGATTTCGTGCGCAATTTCAACATATTAAAAAAAAAAAAAAAGTCTTCGAGGGAACCCTAACTTCAACGGGAACCCAAAATCAGAATCCTCAGATCGAAAGAGCAAAAAAAACAAAGAAACTCAGATTTGGATTCGTTCAAATGAACTGTGCACAAGAAACCTAACTTCCTCACTTGAACTGCTTCCTTCACAACAATGTCAAGCGACCAGCGAGAAGCTCAGCAAGAGACGACAACGGACGGTAACGAAACTACGACGGTGAGAGCTACGACGTTTTCTTCCCAGAGACTGAGGATAAACCCTAACAACGAGCATAGGCCTGATAGTTACGAGGATCTGAAGCTCGATTTCCCCAGTGCGGTCTACTCTAGTCTCGAGAAGTACTTGCCTCCTCACATCTTGGTCTCCAACAGGGAAGAGAAAGTCAAATTCATGACGGACATTATGATCAGGCACCTCCCTCATGGAGAGCGTTCACGAGTATGTTCAAAAGTTTCGACCTTTCTTGACATGTGTTTGTTAGTTTCTTGTAGATTGGCTCTTCACTTTGCTAAATGCTTATAGAAAGTTGAAGACTTTATGGTTTGTTTGCTTGTTGCTTTTACAAAGTTGGCTTCTCAAAGTTTTGACCTTTCTTACATGGGTTTTGTGATTGTTAGTTTCTACGTTATGTTGATGCAAATCGGCCCTTCATTTTGCTAAAGGGACTTTGCATTTATAACTTGTATGGTTCTTGCTTTTACAAAGTATGCTTCTTTGTCTTATGCCTTATGCTACAGGCTCTGAGGCACAGCGTCTATAGGCAGAAGATTTTAACTAATTATCAGGTGTGAATCCTTTTCTTGATGTCTACTGTGTTCGATATCGGCCCTGCTCCAGTCATCAGCTTGTAGTTTAAAATGTTTGCTTCTCCCTGCAGCCACTTCATAAGGAGTTGTATACTTTAGTTCCTCTGCAATGCTTCGTCCCCTCTTTTATGAAGGCGATCAATGAAAGCTCAGAGAAAAGCTTTAGAAGCATCATATCTGAACCGTCACCTGGTGTTTTTGTCTTTGACATGCTCCTACCTAGCTTTTGCGAGATGATGCTAGCCGAGGTAATGTGCTCCTACCCTATTATGTTATATTTATACGTTTTGTTCATGTGCTACTGGTTGGCCCTGCAGATAGAAAATTTTGAAAAGTGGGTGGGTGAGACAAAGTTCCGGATCATGAGACCAAACACCATGAATAAATACGGTGCTGTGCTTGACGACTTTGGCTTGGATAGCATGCTTGACAAACTTATGGAGTCTTTTATACGTCCCATCACCAAAGGCAATATATAAGTGAAATCCATTACATACTTTTATTAAGGTGTTTGTTAATGGATTGGCAAAAAATTTACGTAACACATCTTTTGTTTTGTAGTATTCTTTAGTGATGTAGGTGGAGCAACTCTGGACTCTCACCATGGGTTTGTTGTTGAATATGGCAAAGATAGGGATCTTGATTTAGGCGAGAATTTTCAAATGACCTCACTAGTTTGACTTACAATTCTGTTTGAATATAAAGTAGTTCTTATAAATTTTGGCAGGCTTTCATGTGGACGATTCAGAAGTAACACTGAATGTTTGTTTGGGTAACCAGTTTGTGGGTGGGGAGTTATTTTTTCGTGGGACTCGGTGTGAGAGACATGTTAACACAGCAACAAAGCCAGATGTATGCTACTCTTTTTGAGTTGCTTACTTCTTGTATAACATTTTATACAGCTGTTTAAACAACGGTTTTATTACGAAAGCAGGAAATATTTGATTATCCTCACGTACCGGGGCAAGCTGTCCTTCACCGTGGGCGCAACCGCCATGGTGCCAGAGCTACAACATCTGGACATCGGGTCAATATGCTTCTATGGTGCAGAAGGTAAGTAATACACCAATTGAGACTCGCATCTTAGACTTGACTGCTAAGTCCCACTTTCTTATCAAACTGTCGTTCCTTGCAGTTCTGTGTTTAGAGAGCTCAAAAGTCATCAGAAAGAATTCTCCAGCTGGTGCGGAGAGTGCTTTAGTGAAAAGAAAGAGGAGAAAGGAAGGGCGCTTGATGCTTTAAGAAAGGTAAAGCATTTGAGCCTATAGTCATATCTTTTAACATAAGGGTAGATAATTCATATGCTCTTTATTGCTATTGCAGAAACTGGTTAAGGCAGTGCGTGCACCCCAAGCTTGAAGAAATTTGTATTGGATGACTCTTAAGAATTGCTCCTGTTTTAAGGTGACTTAAAACTCAGCTTGTGTAGAATTCATTTGAGATGAACGGTTCTCTGTTTAACTTTTCTTAAACTGTTTGTAATGTACATGAAATTTTAGTCTCAGCTTCACCTATACCACAAGGGCTGTATTGTTATCTGATGTTGTTGCGAGTGTAAGGAAGAATCAGTGTCGTCTAATCGTAGTTGGTGTTGCTGCTCTCTAAAAGCTCCATATATGTGTTAACTTCGTTAACAGTGAGTGTGCTCTTCTTCTTACCTTTGTGGTCTCTCTTGAATGGAAAGAAGTATTAGTGGCTACTTTGCACGTTGACCTAAATAATGGAAGAGAGAAGAAAGATGTGAATGTGTTTTGTATCTGTCTACTTATCTCATGGCAAGACAAATCGAAATTGGTTGTGGAACAGTACCACCAAACCTGATTAGTTGACTTTTTTTAGGCTGTTCCATTGAATCTGTTATTTATGACTTTTTTTTTTTGTTTATTTGTATACTTGCATTCAGTTTTCTCTGTATCTTTTTGAGTATCTAAGTTGATACGATGTTTTATATGATCATACGGATTCGATTGAGTTTTCATGTCACGATGTAAATTAATACGCAATTAAAACAGAGGTTTCTTGGTGATCTGATGTTCTAGAAAGAAGATATCTCGTTGTTTCCCGGTTCGTTGTTGATCTGATATTGTTCTGATGATTGTGTTTAAAGTTGGCATCTCATGACTATTAATTAAAACAGAGGTTTTTTCATATCATGAGCTGAGAAATGGAGAGAATCTTGCATGTGTCCCACTAATGAGAGAAACAAACTAGAGAGTACTAGTTACTTCAATTATGATTATCATAAATTATTTATAAAACAGAATAGTTCCATGTCAGTTGTCAAATTAAAAATTAAGGTAAACTATATTCTGTTTTAAAAGATGTTTGTTTTAAAAAATCTACGCATATTAAAAAACATTTAAAATTTTAATTATTAATATATTATTTTTTGTAATTAACTATTGTCCATAACTTTAACCAATAAAATTTTAATAACTACAATTATGTTTTTTTTAATTTACAATTTATCATTAATTAACATATTAAAATATCAAAAATATATCATTTTGAAACAATTTTTAAAAAAACATGAATTTTTTTAGAACGGAATATATTTTGGTAAGTGATCATAGTTTAATAGCTGATTAATGGTACATATGGCTGCAGCCGTTTTTTAGAATCTAATGACATGGATAAAGAACAAGTTAACTGAAAAAACGGTGGTTGCTCCTTAAATAATTGTATTTAGTGGTGAATTTATTACTCAAACTATTATAAAAAAGTTGGATGTGATTATTGATGGTTTTCCATATTCAAAGACAAGATGCCTAATTGTGAGGTTAGATCAAATGCTATTCGATTCCATAAAGGCATAATTACAAAAGAAAATAAACTAAAACAGAAATGTACCACAAGGGAAGATGAATGCTTAAAAACGAAACAAGTGCCTTCTTAGGGAAGACTAGTTTATGAGACCATATGGTGTTTACTTGTATACTTGCATTCAATTTTCTCAGTATCTTTTTGAGTATCTAAGTTGATATGATGTTTATATGATCATACGGATTGCATTGAGCTTTCATTTCACGATGTATATGGAACACAATCAAAAATAGGTTTCTTGTTGATCTGATTTTCTAGAAAAATGTTATCTCGGTGTTTCCCGATTTGTTGTTTTTTGGTGATCTGATGTTGTTATGAAGATTGTGTTGTTACTTTATCAGTTTTAATCCTTTTTTTTCTTTTGGATTTTGAAGTTGGAATCTCATGATTATATAATTAATACAGAGAGTTTTCATATCATGAGCTGAGAAATGGAGAGTATCTAGTTACAAAAAAAAATGGAGAGAATCCTGCATGTGTCCCACTAATAAGAGAAAAAACTAGAGAGTACTAGTTACTTCAATTATGATTATCATAAATTATTTATAAAACAGAAATGTTCCATGTCAGTTGTCACATTAAAAATTAAGGAAAACTATATATCCAATACATTTTGGTAAGTGATTATAGTTTTATATTGAAGCTGATTAAGGGTACATATAGTTGCAGCCGTTTTTTAGAATCTAATGACATGGATGAAGAACAAGTTAGCTGAAAAAACGGTGGTTGTTTCTTGAATAATATATTTATTGGTGAACTTATTACTCAAATTATTATAAAAATGGATGTGATTATTGATGGTTTTCCATATTCAAGACCAGATGCCTAATTGTGAGGTTAGATCACATGCTATACGATTCGATAAAGGCATTATTACAAAAGAAAATTAACTATAACAGAAATATACTCCCATGGAAGATGAATGCTTAATAAACAAATAGGTGCCTTCATTTGCTTTTGCACCCAAGTCACCTGAACTAAGCAGTAGTATCCTAATGTTTTGCTCTAAATTTACTTTAACCAAATAATGGTAGCCTAGTGGTAAGGGTATAATAAGCTACTACTTGGTCAGTTTGAGATTGAACTATTAGTCATTCAGTTAACATTGTGGTCTGGTAATAGACGATCTGATTATCCTCTAATATTAATAGAAGATATTCCAAATTCGGATTAGATAATGTAGTAGCCAAGAGCTTTCTTTCTGATCCAACAGAAAAAAAAGAGAGTTGTATTATTGTGACATAATCGAAATTGAAAACTATTATTGTATGTGGGAATTTTAGAACATAAAAACATACAAATGTTTTTATCACATTAAACTGCTATTGAAGTTTTTGCTGGGTGATATTCTTTAGTATTCAGGTTGGTAACATGCTTCTAGTTCCATCTCCTTTTTTTTCATCATAGCATAGTTCATAGCAAATTCCATTTGTAAATGTCCATTATTCTTTGATTAATCAATATAAAATTTAATTAAAAAAACATATACATATCCCTACATATCTAAGTCTCATAAACATTTAACCTCCAAATCGTAATAGTATAGTCAAGTAACAATCTTACATCATCAACTCATGATTATTCATAATCATTGATTACAAATAAATAAAGTACAGCCTACTTGAAGAAATGATGGACCATTCTGTTACCACTAAACCAATAATCCTCCAATCAAATTATTAAAACCAGTAATGAATATTTTATGTTTTAAATCTCAAGTCTACCAGGACACACATTCATATAAAAGCAAACCTTTGTTTTGCTTATCAAACATCAAAGAAAAAAGAAGAGCTCAAGAAGAAGAAAATGGCCAAAGGAGTAGTATCAGAGAAGATGAAGCTTGTGGTGGCATTGATCACACTTCAGTTCTGTTTTGCAGGCTTCCACATTGTCTCAAGAGTTGCTCTTAACATTGGTGTCAGCAAAGTTGTGTACCCTGTTTACAGGAATCTTCTTGCCCTTCTCCTTATAGGTCCCTTCGCTTACTTCCTCGAAAAGTAAGTCCTTTCATCTCTCAAAGTTTCTAGGGTTTCCTAGAATGTGTTTGTTTGTTTGTTTCTCATAATGGGTTTATTCTGTAACTTTAGAAAGTTTGAACCTTTTATTTCATCTGAGATTTTTGTGTAACTTCAGAAACTTTATTTCCTTGATCTCATTAGGGTTTCTTGTGTAATTTCATAAAGTTTGCATCTTTAGTCCATTGTTGGATAAGATTGTCAATGTTCTTAACAATGCATTTATTTCAACAGAAACGAAAGGCCTCCACTCACTGTCTCTTTGCTGGTTCAGTTTTTCCTCTTGGCACTCATTGGGTAAGCATAACAAAACAAGACTCTTTGTGATCTTTAAATCATTGCTTATAGTTGAACTCTTTTGTGTATTTTAACATCAGAATCACAGCAAACCAAGGATTCTATCTATTGGGACTGTACTATGCAACTCCAACTTTTGCTTCTGCAATGCAAAACTCTGTTCCTGCCATCACTTTTATCATGGCTTGTACCCTAAGGTACTAACATTAACAATCTATTTATGAAAATATCCTTTTAATCATGTTCAGTCTAACATTGATCTTCCTCTGTGTATCAAGGTTGGAGCACATTGACCTGGTCAGGAAACACGGTGTGGCCAAAGTATTAGGAACCCTAGTGAGTATTGGTGGAGCCACAGTGATCACATTGTACAGAGGGTTTCCTATGTTTCACAAGGGTCTTAACTTGCATGAGGGTGAAGACACTGAATCTATCAAATCTCAGAACTGGACACTGGGATGGTTATACCTTATGGGGCATTGTCTGTCATGGGCTGGTTGGATGGTTCTTCAAGCTCCTGTCCTAAAGAAGTACCCAGCAAAGCTTACTCTAACATCTTTCACATGTTTCTTCGGACTGGTTCAGTTTTTGGTCATTGCTCTATTTGTGGAAACTGATCTTGATAACTGGATCATTGTCTCTTGGGAAGAGCTCTTCACCATCCTATATGCGGTAAGCTCTCTCTTTCTCTCTCTCTCTCCCTCTCTTTTCCTTCATCTGAGTTGGTGAAGTTACTTAAATGAATCTTTTGTTGGTCGTGGTTACAGGGAATAATAGCGTCAGGGTTGGTGGTTTATCTTCAGACATGGTGTATCTACAAAGGCGGTCCTGTCTTTGTAGCAGTCTTCCAGCCTCTTCAGACACTTCTTGTTGCTGCAATGGCGTTTCTTATTCTTGGTGATCAGTTGTACTCTGGAAGGTAAACACATTGAAAAGCCTTAGTTAACGAATTTTGTTCTTCTCGGTTGCTGGTTCTAATTCAATTTTTCCTTTACAGTGTTCTTGGTGCAGTGTTCATAATGCTGGGACTCTACTTAGTTCTTTGGGGCAAAAATGTAGAAAGAAGACAGACGCTTGAAGAGACGAGTCAACAAGATCCAGAGTCTCTGACCAAACATCTACTTGAGGAACACTGATTCTGAATCTGTTGTGTAGAAGTTTACTCTTCTCTGTACATACACACACAAGAACATGGCCAAAACACATACTACTCAAGTGGGTCTTTACTCTTTCATACAATGGATATCCTAGCCGTTTACTTTTGATTGTAATCAAATTGGGTTGCAATTAATTTATGAATAAAAATGGAAAGAATATTAAAAAAGAATCAAAGTTGACTATGAAAAAACAAATAATAGTTTATGTTCTGGTTTGTTCCGGTTGTTAACAGACCATATGTTCATGCAACTGTGTACTGTATTAAACATTTATACAACGAATCTGTAACTGCACCTTAGCCCAAGCTGGCACCTAGCTGCCTTGAGAGCTCAATCTCTGGTGCACCACCACCTGCAATCAAGAACCTCTTGCTCACCAGGCACCTGACAACACATAAAGCATCGTGTAGACTCCTCTCCGCTTCATCTAGAACAAGCTGGTTGGAGCCACGGACAAGAATAGAAGTGGTTCTCCCCATGTCTTTAATTCCAGTGATCTTCAAAATCTTCCCATCTCCAAGTGAGGCTTGTTCAACAAGATCAGCATGGCCAAGCTCTCACCTCTGAGATGCTCAATGTTGGCAATTGGCAAGAAGTTCAATGTCTTTGTAACGAACTCAATCTCATCCCTCTCTACATCTTTGTTCAAAAGCAGTTCAATGTCTTAGATTCATATTGAACAATTATTTTCGGTATGTGTTTACTTTGTTGAAATGTAAACATAAAATCAATTTGGCAGTTCGCGATTATAGAGGCATGTTTGAGTATAAAAGAGTAAAAAAGAGTTGAACTTCAGGCAAATCTCGGATGAGTTGCAAGAACCGGTTCTTGTCCGGTACAGCTGCAATCTCCGGCACCGTCTTCTCAATTTGTGGTAGGAGCTTCGCCAGTTGCATCCCTGTGTGCAAACTGGTCTGCTTTTCCACCTCCTCTACTAACGCTACGGTACAAGACTTGAGCGAGATCTCTGCTACATTTGTAAACTCAGTGCTGCAAACAAGACAAAGAAACCAAGATATGAGGACAAGGGTGTGAAGAAATGGACTTTTGCTTCTCTTTTGCGGGTTAAAGAGCAGAAACATTCTACCTTGTGAGTACTTCCCGTGTCTCGTTTATGAGTTGATGAAGCTTGGTGACAATTACATCTGAAGATGAAACATTAGTGTTGGTGTCTCTTGGAAGCATTATTGTGTCTTGTGCCATCATTAAATAATCTACCCAGTGATGTGGACTTCCACTGCTCATAAACACATCAAGAATCCGAATCACAGTTTCTTCAAGAGTTCTTGTGGTTAACACATCTTTTAACTGCTTTCTGCAAGAAAGCAGGCATCGTTATATTCATCCTTACATGGCATATGCATTTAAGAACTTTGATAATGGAAAGTACCCCTTAAGAACTTCTTTCACTGCACTCTTCATATTAGAAATCAAGCTCGGCATGCCATTGGTTGCAAGATAATCAGCACTTGTCAAAAACTTCTTTTCGTCCTCTCTATCTATGAGATCTAACTCTTCCTGTAAATAAAATACACATATAAACGAAATATAAAGAGTAATAAAATTAACATACTGGATCTTCTTACAACCAGAAGAAAGTAGCTTACAAGTCAAGTGGCATTCATAAATAGAAAGAACAAAAGAGGTAAGTAAAATGTCTTACAAGTAAATGGGAGCTGGTAAGACCTCTAGCAGTGTCGATATATAAGTGTCTGCCCAAAATGTTGACTTGAACCCTAATGTACAAACTAAGCATAGTGACTGACCACAGCGACAAAACCATCCTCGTGAAACCTGGAAAACCAACAAACACATAAAAGAGCGTTTAAAGAGAAGATCCAATAAGTCATATATGCAGAGCAAGAGATCACAAGTAAGGAACTACGCACTCAAAATCTTGAGCTCATTCCAAAGATGAAGCTTCTCAGAAGGAACCAACGTTCCTTTTCCTTTACTTAACGTCTCCATAATACCAGAGACATCGATCTCCTCAACAATGCGGCTACTCAAGCGACGCAAAGCGTGAGGTAATGTAGTTATATGAGCAATCATCTGAATGTTCTCGAAATGAGCCTTCATTCTAGCAAAGAGTTATGAAACAAGCAACAAACAGTAGATATTGAGAAACTGTTCTGACCCATGTGTTAAAGCAAAGGACTTTATCATCTGTTGGTTCAAGAACGTAACTGGGTTTTGATGATTTCTTCATTGTGACGCTCGTTGGCAAGCTCACGTTCCAAGTCGGCGAGGTTACGAGTATGAGCATTGTATAGCTTGTAAAGCAAGTACCCACCTCCCAAACAAGTCGTCGTCACCAGAATCTTCCTTCTGTGCTTCTTCCAGAAGCCCCTACACATGCCCACGAACCCAAATCGAGAGTAACCAATAGGGAGAGAAAGGAAGACCACAGAGAGTTAAGAGCAGAACAAAACCTGATTAAATCCATGGCCTTTGAAGCTAGTGGAATCGAACCCTCGACGTCATGGATACAGAGAGATGAAGGTTCGGAGGGATAGGAAAGGCCCTTTATTAGTCGTTTGAAGATAAAGTGATGAACTTTCCGGCGAGAGATGGCCTTTAGTTCCGATCACACCCCCCTCTCGGTGAATAACGAATGTTATCACTTCAAATGCCTAACCGAATTGGAAACTGGAATCTCCGACCCAGAATCTACTTTATTTATTTAAACCGGACTAAACCGGATCTAAGTGACCTGATTCTTGGGAAATTAGCTTGGTTTTAATTTTTCCAATTTCTCTACACTCAGTTGTTTTGGAACTTCTCTTACCATCTCCAAATTCACTCTATTTTTTCTTTTAAGATAGAACTAAATTTTGATTCGTGTTTTCAAAACACGAGATTATTTTTGCAACAAACCAAATTTATATGATATAAATTTACATTTTTAATTATGTATTTACATTTAAATGTTACACATAAAACATTATATTCAATGTTCTGAAACACAATTTGGACCCATGATTAAACTCAAAAAAACCGATGATTCTATATATAAACCGGTTTGGCTTTTTAAAAACACTCGTTATTTAACTTTTTTATAAAATCCGCATAAAAACCGCTAAAACCTCATGGCTACCGGTTGAACTTATAGGTGACTCATTATGTAATAATTTAACTTAAATTTCCATATATAAAGTATTCTAATTTCTGAATGTTTAGATGAATGGTGGATATATTATGACTGTGATACTCTAATTTTGCAAAGTTAACTATATAAATTTTTAGTCAAACTAATTTATCATTTTGTTGTAAGCGTAATAGATCAATATTTAAGGAAATACATACTAAAATAAAAATAGATTTGAGGATCAACGATTCGTAGAGCTAAGCTTCAAATATGAGAAGAAGAAGAAAAAAAGTTCAGTCCTGAGGCAGTCTTTGTTATGCATCTTTGTGGTTCTGTTAGGGTTTAGCTGCAAACAAAACAAAGAAACAAAAACACAAGTGTTTTTCTGTGTTGGTTAGTATCTGTTTCTAGAAAGTAAAAGCAAGTGGCTAAAGCTTTTAGTTGGTGATTAAGATGCAGAAGCACGTCGCGTGGAGATCACGGAATCTGTAAGAGGGTTTACGTGTACAAACCTAAAGAACAAAACTTGTCTAAATCCACCAAGCTAGAGACAGATCATGCAAGAATCCTAGAACTAGAACAAATGATTCCAAATCTCACTCACTCATATAGTAAAACCCTAATGAATCATTAAACGGTGGACTATACCTTAATTAGATACTAGATTACTACTTAATCTATTCCTCATTAATCATCTAAAAATGTTTAAAACACCAAGAGCACTAAAAACCATCAAAAACATGTGCTAAAGTTACTATATTTGCAACAAAGATTTGATCTTTCAATCTAATTCCACATGATCTCATTAATGACAGTTATACCTTGTAGAGGCTGTTCAAGCACTTGTTACAGCTACTAAGAGTAGAGAACCTATATATCACCATTGTTGTTGTGGCTTTCACTCAAACAATCATTCTCTAATCTATCAACCTTCTTGTCTCCAACGAGCCTCCCTTCTTCGTTCACACTAAAAGCCTCGGAACAGCTCAAGTGATGTAATCTGATTCCGCTGTAACAGTAAGCGACGTCGCACGTCTTTGAAGCTCAATCTCTCTCCTTCTCAGCGCTTCTCCAATCCGTCCACGCAAGTCTCCGAGTCGTTGGGAAGCAAAGGCATGTCTTCTTCAAGAGAGAACTAAAGAGTATCATACACTTAGCAGCTGGGAGCATGGGATCTCCATACCAATTTAATACTTGTTGTCTTTTCCTGGTTTTTTATTAATTTTATTTTTATTTTCGTACATTTTATATACATAGAGATCTTTAAGAGAGAACTAAAAGAGTATCACACACTTAGCTTAGAGTTATGTATTTGAGAGAATGAATGAGCACACAATCAATCAGTTTATGATTGACTCAAGTGAGAAACAAAAGAGTATGAGATCACTTTTTGTCTAAGAACATAGTTTCTGTGTTTGATCACAGCTAAGATCACACACTTAACATAGTTTCTGTGTTTGATCACACACTTAACATAGTTTCTGTGTTTGATCACAGCTAAGATCACACACTTACCATAGTTTCTGTGTTTGATCACACACTTAACATAGTTTCTGTGTTTGTCTAAGAGTATGAGATCACTTTTTGTCTAAGAGTGTGATTTGCTGGTGAACAAGCTCCAACTAGAGCTGCTAATTTTATTAAGAAGACAAGCTTACATATATCTACAAACATAAAGCTTAAACTTAACCTCATAGACTTGAACAGTTACACCTAATTACATCGTGAGTAAGCTTGCTGGAGAGAACATTGATAAAGAGAAAGTAAATTGTCTACTTGCACATAAACTATCCAGCTTAATTATTTGGCTAAGTAGCCTCTGAACAATATAGAATCACAACTTTCACTCTCTTCTTCTTATCATTTTCTTACTTGTCCTTAGCTTTCTATAAGCTTCTTTTTAAGCTAACAACACATAATTGACTATCAATGATTACCAATGCCTTATACATTATTGAAGCCTTTTGGGTTTGTTGTTCACACACAAACATATGGTCTTAGGAAGAGAGAACAATAAACAGGTGCAAGTTGCTTCCTCTTCTTCTTGCTTTCTTTTTCTCTTGAGATGAAGTGTTAGCTACACTTAATTTGGACCCTTACTTCACTAGAGTGTTAAGTGTTTTGATGCACCAGTGCTCTTCTCTTTTTTTTACCTTTGTGCCTTCTTCCTCTTGAGTAACAAACTTAGTCTTGAGTTTTTCATGGATACGGTCATCCATTGCGTTGTGCTTTGAGTCTTGGAGAGAGCGTTGTCTCACTCAAGCTCTTCAGTTGCTCCTTTTTTTTTTTTTTGTGTGAACTTCAGACACTTGTGTCACATTATAAACCAGACTTGCTCACATTGTTTTGCTTTGTTATATCAGTTTTCATTGCACCACCCTTGAAGATTTCCCTCCTATCATTTAGTTTTGTTCTTTTTGGTTGGTGTCGGTCAGATTCCAACATAATTTACATAACACCTTTTCTTGACATTATCATTGATGCACATAAACTTAATTAACAAATAACAAGTATATGTATAAGTCCTGTTGGGATGAAACACAAATCATGATTACAATAATGATAATTTCAAAAGAATAAATATACCCTAACACTTTTCTAAGCATCAATACTGATGTACATCGACTCAATCAATAGACCTACTTATGGAAGCCCTCCTTTAGATTTGCTTATCATTCGCTCTTTAGTGGAGTTTGTTACATAGGTGACTTAATACAACAATGAATGTTTGCGGCACTTCATGTAGGAGACAGAAAATGATATCTTTGTTTTTTAGGAGAGTATATCTTTTTTTAAGGAGAATATATCCTTGTCTTTTTAAGAGATAATATATCCTTGTTTTACAAAATTGTATCTAATTTATTAAATTAAAATCTTATTACCTTTTTATGTGTGATTTTTTATTTGGACTATCCCTTAGAAAGTTTATCAAATTATACATAATTTAATTATAATATCTTTTAACAGCTCAATGTTTATTTGAAATACAAATTAAAAACTTTATTTTAAATATCTTAACAAAATATTTTTAAAATATTTTTCAATTTTATTTTCGTAATTAATTTATTTAAATTCTAATTATCATTAAAATATAATTTAATCTATTAATTTATGGTCCTATTTTTATATACTAATAAAAGTTGTTATTTATGTTTTGGAGCTATATATTTTCATTAAATAATATATTAAATATTAGATATATATATATTAAATATATTTTAATTAATAGATTACCATCACATGTTATTTTTAACCCTATGTAATCCATATATTGTTATTAAAATTATAATAGCCACAAAATATGGCTAATATCTATATTGTGTGGCTCTCTTTATTCTTTTCCTATTAATGATTAATAAAAAATAAAACTAATCAAATAGAAGTCCTAGCAAATAAATTTATCAGTAGCATATAAAGTTAGATGCTGTTTTAAAATATTGAAAATTTTGAGCATGAAAGATTTTTTACACATATTTAAAAAACAAATTCATTCTAATATTTATATAACAAAAAAATAAGTAACCGAACTACATGCCACCCCTTCTAAACTGAAAATAAGTTTAATTATATAAAATTGTCAACACATTAAACTTCATTTTATAAAGCATAATCCTACTTTTAACGCAGATCAAAATCTAATTACACTTAAATCTTAAATGTAGGTAGGTCTTTGTTAAAATTTTGGCGGTATTTTTATATTTGAATTATTTGCTAACTGTTTTTGGATGGAAAAAGTCCAAAAGATAAAAATAAGAAATACAAAACTCAAATAGAAAGAAATCTGGCGAGTCAAACCTTGAGGCATAATGTAATATCACTCAGTAAATGTTATTCAACGCTAACACTTAAGGGTTTGACCCGTGTAACCACAACGGTTGGAGTTGCGACATTTGTGGATAAAGATAATTGCAATTTTAAGTATTATTAAAAGATTTAAACAATTGGTACAACTATGAAAAATTATTACATTTGAGAGATACTTATAATTGATTAACTACTAACTGAAACAATGGTTAAATAATACATTAACAATATTTACATTTTATATAATTATAAAAATATTAAAAATTATATTATTATAACAAATATAAAAACTATATTTATAAAATTATACTATTAAAAAATTAAAATTATTTTATTATATAAATTATATATATATATATTGGTATTTCTATTATTTTAATTTAATATTTTATTTGAATATTTTTATTTTTATATAATTTTTTGGAAAAAAAAGTTACCTTCCGTAAATGCTAACTAAAACCAATTTTTAGATTTTAAAAATTTATAACGGTTTGAAACGATTTATAACGTTTTGTGTGATTGTTGCACAACGCCAACAACACCTACTTATCGTAAGAAACCAATCATCACTTAAATACCATTTTCTACCTTATCATAATCTTGCACCCGTCCATCCTCAGCCTCTCATACCAGCCTAACTTTACCTATT
This sequence comes from Moricandia moricandioides, assembly GCA_905132885.1. Lineage (NCBI taxonomy): Eukaryota > Viridiplantae > Streptophyta > Magnoliopsida > Brassicales > Brassicaceae > Moricandia > Moricandia moricandioides. The sequence continues at coordinate 35,398 of CAJHQQ010002203.1, forward strand.
TATACCGTAATTTTTTTTAATATTCACAAAGCAAACAATAATCGAAAGAGTAAGAAAAGAAAAGAACGAAATCTCACCAGCCGCTTTTTCACTATTTTTTCTCAAAAACAAAAAAAAATCTCATGGATCCATCTGATTCTCACCAACCTTTTGACTTTACCACCATCACCAACACCTATATTCCTGAGGGCGTCACTTCTCAGAATATTTCTCCTCTCAGTGCATTAACTCTTAACGAATTAAACCTTGTTGAGGCACATGTTGAGCCACAAGTTGAGCCAGTGGTTCAGCCACAAGTTGAGTCACAGGCTGAGCCACATGCTGCTTCTGAGGCGGCTCTTGTTTCGGCGCAGCCTTCCTCAAACCGCCGTTCTTACACAGACGTAAGCTCGGATCTAAAGTCTTTTTCTTTTCTTTTTTTTGGTCCAAAAATCATTTTCTTTCAAGTCAGTTATGTTTGGTGTTTTTGTAATAATTTAATAACGATTTCCTTTATGCAGATGATATACGATGCGGTTGTGGCGTTGAACGAACCTGCGGGTTCGAGCAAGTGGGCAATTTCCAGGTACATCAAGAGTTCGAACCCTGATTTGCGTGATGATCATGAGGGTTTGATGTCTCACCATCTCGAGGTCATGAAGAACTGTGGCATCCTCACTGAGGTTAAGAAAGCATACAAGCTTGCTTACTCTTCTCCTCCGGAGAACGTGGCTGCAGCAGTTGATGCAGGTCCGGTGGTGGCTTCGGGATCTGGCGTTCCTCCTACCTACACCAGTCCACTTGACCTGGTAGCTGTCTCGGCTCCTACTGTCGATACAGGTCTGGTGGCGGCTTCAGGATCTGAAACCCCTCCGACCTACACCGGTTCACTTGATATGGTGGCTGTCACCGCTTCTGGCTCGGCTTCTCAGCCTCAGAAGCGAGGCCGTGGACGTCCACCAAAGCCTAAGACCGAAGCTCCACAACAGCAACAACCCATAGATGCTCAACCAATCTCGCAAGTGTTGCAACCATCCATCAATGTTGAACCCAGCGATGTCCACCCAAGCGGGGAGCAACCCGAGTTGCCTGTAACCAATCCGTCCCCGGTGGATGCGGAGTCGGCAAAGAGACTTTCTGGTTGTCCTATGAAGGACGGATCTGGTTCGAGCGTTTCAACTGGGAATCTGGCTGTAATGATGAAACGAAGGGGCTTGCCAACGAGTTTTAGAGCTTCTGGGAGAGAGAGGAAGCCCATATCTGTCTCGGCTCCTGCCTCTGTCGTTGCTAACGATGATGGACGTCCTGAAAGGCCAACGACAGGTGGATCTGACGGAGTCGCCACCCTTGCTCAAGATGATTTAGAAGCTTTGGCGGTTGCGGCCGTGATGAAGCGTGGACGAGGACGTCCACCTAAGCGTGGACGAGGACGTACCGCAGGTAGACCCATGCAGGTAATATATTATCCTTATTTCAGAATATGGGATTCTGTTTCAGGTAGATTCGCAATATCTAGGTTAGGAGTGTAAAGGTTGCAATCATTTGGTGTCTTGTCTGTTTCCGACAGAGAGAATCTAATACTTAACTAGTTTCCAGAGTTTGTTTTATTATATTCGTGTTTAATTCTTTCTTTTTTTGGATAATCAAGATAATAGTTGGTGGTGTTTCGCTTTATGCTTACTTGGTCATAGTATTGTTTCTACCTTCATTCGTTTTTTTTTTTTGTAACAACAATACCTTCGTTCTTTATTGCAATCATTTGGGCATTAAAATATTATCTGTTTTATTGAACCATTATTGTCTGTTTTTAATTTGTTGAACTTATATCTAACTTGTTTTACTTTTACTAACCTAGGACACACCAAGGCCAGTCACGAGGGATACTTGGACCATCCAAGAATCTGCCTATGGAGAACTCAAGAGAAAGCTTGACCTTGCTGTAAGTCTAGTCGATTATAATAAACAATTTTGTCCCTTTTTTGTGATTCGTTTCCAGATTAAGTTCCCGGTTCTTATGATTGGTTTTGGTATATGAATGTGTCAGAACGAGAAAGCAAAAGAGATCTTGAATGTGTTGGACGCTGCTATTGCAACCGGGGACAATCAGTTAGTGGTGCAAGCTGCACAAAAACAGGAAGGACTGCTCCAGATGTTGACTGAGGCGCGACAAGCCATAAAAGAAGCGCAGCCGGAAGAGGCAGCACCACTGATTGAAGCTGAAACCCAAGGAATGGAACTTGGACAAGGAAGCGAAGGAGGAGGAGAACAAGCACAGATCCAGACCCTACCCCAGACCCAGACCCTGATCCTGACCCAGCCGCTGCCCCAGCTTCAGCCGGAGACCCTGCCCTTGCCTCAGACCATGACCTTGATCCAGCCCCAACCCCAAACCCTGTCCGAATCTCCGCCCCAGATCATGCCTCTGCCTCAGACCGTGACCTTGACCCAGCCCGAACCCCAGATCCTGCCTGAGCTTCACAATCTGCCTGAGCTTGAGCCTCTGCCTGAGCTTGGGCCTCTGCTTCAGAACCTGCCTGAGCTTGAGCCTCTGACCTTGACCCAGCCCCAGCCGCAGATCCTCCCTCCGCTTCAGCCCGATACAGAAGCTGAGGAAATGGATGAAGATATGTTCTGATTTTCGAAGTAACGGTCCAACAAAACAGCCTAGACATAGCATTGCTGTTTGTGGTTATGAGTGTTCTCTTAATATTTGGGTGTTGGATCGTCTCTTAATAAAACCTATAAGGCATTTTTATGTTTAGCAGTTAGCTAGAGAAGAGACAAAACCTTTTGATGCTGTTGTCGGTTTTGTGTCTGTCTAGCTAACCAAATAAGAAGTTGAAATTTAGGATATTTCCAGTATTGGATGTTTTCTCTTTTTATCAATCTAAGTTTCTTTCTATTATGCTTTCGTTTTGATCATATGTTAGTTCATATTATTGTCGTTAGTACTATCTTCATAACTTTTTTCAATGTACACCACAAGTAGTTTTAATCAACTATTTAGCTACATTTAAACTCACTTTAGAACGTTAGTCCTAAAGTCATCAACCATTGAAACAGTTTGACCTAGTTAGCTACAATTGTTCAGTCTTTTAGAACTCTCCTTTTTACCTCGTTATATTAACGTTTTTGCTCTTTAAACGATTCGTTTAAAAACTGTAGACATTTGTCGTCTATTCTGGGTGCTTAGGCCATTTTAACTCGGATCTCTTAAGATGAAGTTTTTACTTTGATTTGACTTTTTTTTTGTTTTTATTTTTTCTGGATAAAAGATGTTTTTATTTTTCTTATTTAAGAGACGATTCTTAAGTTTTATTAGTTAAAATTAAGAAACGTTTCTTAAGAAAAATAAGAACCTCATGCTAAGAAATTTGCATTAAAGATGCCCTTATAACTGTTCCATGGATCATGAGAAATGTTTCTGCTTCAAAATCAAGTAGGGAAAATTCTGTAACAGTATACTTCCATTACTTTACTACAAGAGCAGCCTCATCGTACAGTATACTGAAAAGAGATACTTAACAATTTTGTATTTATATTTTAATTCATTTTTTATATCCTTAAATTATATTTTTTAAACCAACCTAGCCATTAACACAATGACATCTAAGAAAAATGATATTTTATAAAACTATGTTTCTCTCAGATCTTTTAGGTGAGGTTCTTAACTTATAATTTTACTTGTTTTTTATATATATTTTTTCGCTAAAAGACGTCTTTTATGTCTTTTATTTAAGAAAAAAATATTAAGTTTTTTTGTTAAAAATTAAAAAAACTTTTTTAGAGAAACTAAAAACCTCATGCTAAAAGACTTGCAATAAACATGTTCTAAGAGTATGGGGTGCTTAATTTTTTTTTTCTATTTAAAAAAAAAAAGATAAACCAATTGCGGACCGCCACGTGTCAGTAGAGCCTGCAAATAGTGCAAGCACCCAAACAAAATGGGTGCTTATTTAAGCAATTTAAGAGTTGATTTTTAGGGGTGTTTGTGGGCCTCACCTCTTAAGCACCCCTTAAGCATCCATGGTTAATGGTGCTCTAAGGCCATGATTAACCAGGTCTCTTAAGGTGGGGTTCTTAACGTAAAATTTGTCTTTTTAATTTTTTTAATTTTTTTTTTACATTTTCTCGCTAAGAGACGTCTCTTATGGTTCTTATTTAAGAGACGGTTCTTAGTTTTTCTTAGTTAAAAGCTAAGAAACGTCTCTTAGAAAAGCTAAGAACCTCACCTTAAGAGACCCGGATTAATCCTGCTCTAAGGTTCTAACATCTGCTTATAGAAGGACCAATACTTTATTCTCTCTTCAACTTTTGGATTTTTTTTACTTGTTTATTATTGTGATACCCACCTCCATCCTACATATGGAGGTGCTTTAATACGTCAGTTTTTTGTATATCCAAAATGATACACTAACATTTTTTTCATTTTAATTCACCAAACTTTAATCTTCTATTTATTTTACAACTGAGTATGGATATTGAATCATAAAAGGTTTTCACACAGAACTTTTATCAAGATCTGCCCCCACAAAACTTTACTCAAATCCTGCAACATAATGTTTTTTCGACACCAATAATTTTATTATATAAATTTTTAGTATTGGTTTTGTGATGTATCATAAAATGGATACATTACGGTAAATTAAAATCTATATAAAGTTATGTATAAAAATGGTAAAATAGTGTATCATTATAGAATTTTCTCAATCGAGTTTACAATAACAAAAACCTATATAAAAAGAGTTTATGCTAATTTATAGAAAAAGAATAATTTTCTAAAATATTATCGATCGATTACTATAATTATTTCAAAGTAGACCGAGATATATTATGACCTAATTTTTGGCACTATATACTAACTAAGTTTGCATAGAAACTGAAACAAATATACAGAAAAAAGTATTAAATATAAGAAAGCAAAAAAATCGAAGACATTAACAAAATATTTAATGAAACATTACATATCTAATTCAAGTTAAGAAAATAAAATATAATGTCTTTTTATTATATAGTTTAACCAAAAACGATCTTGAGAACTATTAGGTTAGTAGCAAGTATATGATTTTTTTGCTTTTATATAACCTTTATTATATTGAAAATCGAAGAAAAATTAAATTATATATAAAACAAAGAAATATAAGCAAAAAACTATAGCTTAAGCAATTAGGAAAAGCAAAATAATATAAATGATAATTAGAAAGACAGATAAGTTAAGTTTTTAATTCTTTATTTTGTTCTTCTTTCCTATTTGATAATTATATTAATTATTATTTATTGTTTCTTAGTCATGTTTGACGAAATATAAAATAAAAAACTTTGATTTGAGTTAATTTTATTTATTTTTCTATCAATATATTTATTAAATATTTATTTCTTAATATTATATTTGACTAAAACAAATATGGAAACGAATTTAGGATTTATTTCCTTTTATTTAAATATTTTTCCTTTATTATATTTTATTTCTTATAATATAAAATTTGACTAAAATATAATAGGAAACTTGGTTTCATTTTTTCATGTATTTATTTTCTAATAATATTTGATTGAAAATATAAAGAAATGAATGCGATTTGAATTCAAACTTGGGAACATAGCCAAAAACCTACTTTATATATATAAACTAGATAATTGAGTGATTTTTTGTAAAACATTTTTAAAATGATATTTAATATTAAATCAATTTGATTTTTTTTTGTTATCAGTCCATTTGACTATATCAAATTCAGCCCCAAGGAATATTAATCCAGAGAGCAACTTCACCATACCCAATATGATCTTCATATTAAAATAAATCAAACTGATTATTTAGTTACTATAGTGAATTAATCTAATCGTGTAATCTCATTATACATCTTTTGTTATTTACTATTACATACAGGAAAAAAATTCATCATTTTTCAAATTTGTATTTTCATCACATTTCGTATCCAGAATTATCTTTATTTAGCAAAAAAATCTTTAAAACCGAACACAACCCTTTTTTTTTCCAACTGAAATTATTATGATTTAAGTTAGAATGATACAACAACACCAATGGACGGAGTTACTATCCGTGGTTAACTAGGCCGGCGGACAACATATTATCCCCGGAAACGAAATCCCACATTGGGGAAGCATTAGCCCAAACGAAACATACCAGGGGCGCTTACAACAACAACATTAAACTAAGCAACTAACTCCCAAACCACCGATAATAATCTACACTTACAGACATGTTTAACTTCTAGAGAATCCATGAACTGCTTAACGGGAATGCCCTCGGCCAGACCACCGATAAACCACTTCCTCCTAGAACAGCGAGGAAACACCTCCAGAACCAAGTAACAAGAACTTCATAAACCTGCAAGAAAGAAACCTTCAGTTTCTATCAAACACTCCCGGAAGCGGCTGAGTCAGAATGACCGTTGAAAGGAGCAACTAGTCCAAAGCCAACCGAAAAGCCGACATCTGCAAGTGAAAATCACACCAATAGCGAAGGAGAAACGCAAAACCAACAGAACTAAACAGATCTAGGACGCGATTCGAAGATAAAAGCTATTGTAGCTAGGCTACACCGTAGATCAATAGATCCGGAACTTTTATGAAGAGAATCCACACCAGATCTAAAAGTATAAGTCGATTTGGTAAATGCATATCTCCTTCCAAAAACGGAAGTACAGTCACACACCGAGTATCCATGAAGTAAACATGAAGTAAAACAAGAGCTTAGGACCGACGCCAGTGCTGAAAAAGCCACCACGCGCCGGTCCTCCATGAAAACGCAGGAAGCTTAAAGAGAGAAGGTGGAGAAGATGAATAGTGCTTAACCGAACACAACCCTAGAAAGGAGTTTCCATGCAACCTAATACTACTAACACCAAAAATCCAATTTGATACGTTGCGCGATTGAATTGTAAATAAGAAAACGTCGATATAAAGCCCATATAAGAGGGTATGAGGCGTACAGAGATGGAGTTACGGCCCATCTGACCAGCCAGAAAAAGAGTAATGATTGTCCTCTCCTCTCTCTCTAAAATATTTTGATTAGGCTAGTTCGGTTTTGTCGGGTCAAGCAATACAGTTTTCGGGTTATTTGGTTAAATTTTGGTTAAATTCGATCAAGTTTGTGTAATTCGGTTGTTATACCACTTCGGTTTGAAATATTGGTATAACCTGGTTTGATTTGAAACTTTAAACTCTAAATAATTGAATTAACCGATGATCGAACAGAACAACTAATCGAATTAATTTTAAAATGTACCAATCGGTACAGAATCAATAAATGTATAGATCGGTTCGGTTCGGTTAAAACCGTAAGCCTAATCATCCATCATCTTCCTCAATTCCTAGATCTGTTAGGGTTTCCAAATCGCCATGGAGAACGGGAAAAGAGTCAGAGACGACATGGAAGTACAACAGAGGAAGCCACGTGTCCTCCTCGCCGCAAGCGGAAGCGTCGCCGCCATCAAATTCGGCAACCTCTGCCATTGCTTCACAGAATGGGCGGAAGTGAGAGCCGTCGTCTCGAAATCGTCTCTCCACTTCCTCGACAAGCTCTCTCTCCCACAAGAAGTCACTCTCTACACCGACGAAGACGAGTGGTCAAGCTGGAACAAGATCGGCGATCCCGTGCTTCACATCGAGCTCAGACGTTGGGCTGACGTCATGGTCATCGCTCCTTTGTCTGCTAACACATTAGCCAAGGTCAAAAAATAAAATAAAAATCTAAAAATTTTCATTACAAAACCACACTTCACTTTGCTCACTTTTGTCTCTTTGTAATAAGATTTTCATTACAAAGCTTCACACTTTGGTCAGTTTTTTGTGTCTTTGTAGATTGCTGGTGGGATGTGTGATAATCTTCTGACTTGTATCATACGAGCTTGGGATTATAGCAAACCGCTTTTCGTTGCACCAGCGATGAATACATTGATGTGGAACAATCCTTTCACTGAGAGGCATCTTTTGTCTCTTGATGAGCTTGGAATCACACTTATTCCTCCCATCAAGAAGAGGTTGGCTTGTGGTGACTATGGTAATGGTGCAATGGCTGAGCCTTCTCTTATCTATTCCACTGTTAGACTCTTCTGGGAGTCTCAGGCTCATCAGCAAAGTGGTGGAACTAGTTAAAAAAAAACTTAAAACCATGGTGTAGTGGTTGTGTTCTGTTTTCACTATTGTAGATTGTAATGCTTGTGTTTGTATATGTTTAAGAACAGCTGGCTGGATTGATGTCTCTTAAGGACCATTTTCACATGTTGCTTTAGAAATATTTGAGTTTACTATCTTGCTTTTGATTATGAAATCAAAAGGGCATGATGGCAAAAAAACATTAAGTTTATTGCTTTTGAAATACTTGTTCCTGAGGTTGCAGAGTTTGGAGGTTACTCTCCTTCCACAGCTAAAGGCCTGGAGTCATGTAGTTTGTCTAATATTCACCATGTGAGAGCATCAGGAGCTTGACTGTTCTTTCTCATCTCCTCTATAATCTGGTACGCTCTTTTCTCCTCGACCCAGTTCTACTACATTCCATCAATAACAATGATATATAGCACACAGCATTAGGAACCGCTCCAGAATCCGTCAATGTTATAACCCGTCAGTGATAGTAGCATATGTAGTGTTATCTGCACTCACACCGGCCTTTTTCATCTGCTCAAACACACGCATAGCTTCATCTCTCTTATGGAGCTTGAACAACTGACCAGTACGTTCATAGATTCTAGTTCTAGCTGTTTTTTTTTTCTCAGCATCAGCTCTAGAACATTCATTGCTTTGCCGTGTCATGTCCCTTGCATAGACTCTCCACTAGGAGCTTATAAGTATATACTCAGACGAATAAAAACCAAACTCAGATCCCTATTCTTGCAAGTGATAAGCTCTCATACACCCACCATCCTTGCAGATACTGTGTACCCGTCTTCTGCTTCTATTGCATCATCTTCTTTTTCCGAGTGTATTCGAAGTTCAACAACATGATCATCAGTTTTCTGCAGCTGGAGTACGGAGGCAGATGGCTTTCGATAAGGAGAAGAAGAAGGCATTATAGCAGCCAATTTCTCTGGCTTGCATGCGAGAGAGAGGAAGAGCACTTGACAAGTGTATCTGTTTTTGCTTCTCAAACTGGCTTGTACTCCATATGAGAACATGATTACAGATGTTTCTCCTTTTCCTGCTCGATATATTGGGCTTAAAAGTGTTGGTGATGTATGTAAGCCCAACCCATTTAATGGGGAGTTTTCTTCCTGGTTAATTAAGAATTATTCTGTGAAGTAATAAAAATTCTTAAAGTTTTCCCAAATGACTGGATTTATATTTTTAAAATAATATATAAATAACTCTAAATACATATATACGTAAGTATATCTATAAAATTACATTTTCCTTCAAATCTTCAGTATGAAAGCACTTGTATTTTTTAATGGAATCCATATGTATATAGTGTAGAAATATAAAACCCTTGAAAACTTCCAGACCAAGAGTTTTCACGATCCAGTGAACTCCTAAAAATTCATTAAAACTAGTTTATTTTTAAACAATAACCGTTTCGTTGAATAAGTAAAGAAAATATTTAAGTTACTATATGATGTAGGAAACAAAAACAAAAGACTTAGCTTAGTAATTCACTCACTTTGGTTTCAACAACTAAAGGAGATTTTCTAATCATCTTCTAAGAAATCCATTTTATTGAGTTTAGAAGTTACTATTCATCCCAAAAAAACAAATATAGGCCGTCTACAATAATCCTCTAACAACTAGGTATAGCTAAGTCTAGTCAAACGAGGCACATTGTAGTAACATTCTCCATCTATTTCATATTGATACATGTTTCAGAATTTCACACATATTAGTAAAATATACTCTCTCCGTTCGTTTTTAGATAATGTTTTAATATTTTATTTTGTATCAATATAATTGACGTTTCTAAAATTCTAGGCAAAATATAACCAAATTTGACTTATTTTAACCTTCTACCATGATCTGTCGTAATAATTGCTAGAGTAAATCAAGATTGAAATAGGTATTGTATAAGTGGCGTAAATTTGTGTGTAATGTCCAAAGCGTCATTTAAAAAAGAACGGAGGAAATATTAAATTTTGATTACAAATATATTACCTTTTGTATTTAACTATTGTCTGTAATTCTTAACTAATAAAAATGTAATAAGTACAGTTAATTTTGTTGAAATTAACAATTTACATTTATTATTTAATAAAAGTGTTTTGAAAATGTAAAAAGTTAATCTTTAAAAAACAAAAAAAAACGTGAATCTTTTTTTAGCAGAAAAAGAGTATTATAGAGATCTCAAACTCATCTCTATTTTTTATTATAAATGAACATATTAGAAATAAATTCATCTTTATTTAAAATATCTCTATAATAAAAAAAATATAGGTGGATTAGAAAATTTAGAAATGGTCTAATATCACGAAAACCAGTAAAAGAAAAGACATGATATTATTAGCATATCTTTCACAAAGTAAGGATTAACATAGTACTATAATAATTTTGCAAAAAACGAGAAAATCAAATGGATTAGGGCTTGGGAAAAGACAGAAAAGGGAGATTTAAGATCCCAAAGAGAAGAAAAGGGTTTTATGGAAAAGTGGGTTTGAGAGAGACAAAGGAGATGAGGAGAAGAGTGTAAAGGAGACAAAGCTATGGGGCAGTTGAGCACAAGAATAATAGTGAAAGCCACCAGACACACATTCATAATTTATCTCTCATATTTCTTATAAACCAAAAAAAAAAAAGAATGAAAGAAAAGGAGTGATGGGGAGAGATGGGAGAATGTCACGTCGTTTTAAGCTCCTTCACATCTCCCCATATCATTCATATCCCCAGACTTCCACGCTCTCCCCCTTTCTCTTTCTCTCTTACTAGTCAAGCTTTTTAATATACATATATATAACTAAGAATGTAGTTGCATCATTCCACAAAATCGTTTAGGGAAATCCTAAATTGATCGATTAGAGCTCCTTTCTCTGTCATGATGTTCCTTTTTTGATGTATGGTTTTGATTTTATCGAATGTTCCCAAAGAGACAATATAATCAATGCATTTTTTTTAATCTGTTTATGTCAGTTTTGTGCCTAAGTATACACTCATCTGTAAGCTAACCAAGTTTTAGTAATATCTTTTGGTACTACATATGACGGTGTATAATTGGTGAACATTAGAGTTACTTAAGAGTAATTAAAATGGAAGAAATGAAATAAATAAAATTGGAGGATAAAATTTTCTCTGTAAAAAGAAGAAAGTTTTACTGTATAAATTCACAAAAACAAACAAAATGTTTACTCTGTATCAGCTTAAAACATTTATCTTGATTGGTTTTGTACATGTACCTCAGCCAAAAATAGGCTTCCCTATAATATTTTGCTTAAACATAACATACCAGCCATAATACCATATACATAAGCACTCCTGAACTGTAACTTCTTATAGGTTCAAAATTAAATTGTCTATCAAATAAACAAGCCTAATAAACCCTTAATAAAAAAATAATAATAAACAAGCCAAAACGAAGTGGTATTCCTATAATTATATGATGTAATAAATTCAGATTTGATATATATACATAATGTAGTACATTCTACATGGAATTTTTTTTTTATGTTTTGCTTTGTTCAAAAAGAATTCTTTTATGTTATACTTCTTTTTATATAAAATTGTTTTGTTTTTGAAATTTGGTCGATATCTAATTTATAAAAAGAAGGAAAAAAACAAAGAAAATAAAATATATGATTCTATATCATTTTTTAACACTGGTACATCATTGTATAATCTCTATTACAAATGATATGATTCTATATCTATATGGAGAATGTTAAATTGTAAAAATAATATATAGAAAAAGATATACATACATATATGTGTGCTTATGAAACCCCATTTGCATGCTCCTATTCTCACATTCACACACAAAGATATCTCAACATTATCACTCTACTTCAAACCCAAACTAAAAACAGCCAATAACACTTTCTACTATTTGTCTATTTCCTCATTCAAAGATATCATTCACATCTCCTAGATTTTGATAAATAAACAAAGCCCTAATATTCACTTGCTATCTGTCTCTGAGCTCAGTTATATACATATATAAAATTAAAATAGTTCAAAATGTGGATGATGGGTTACAATGAAGGAGGTGCAGATTCCTTCAACGGAGGAAGAAAGCTTCGTCCTCTCATCCCACGCCTCTCTTCTTGCCCCACCGCCGCCGCAAACACTAACTCCGACCACCGCCTTAATATGGGTATATGCTCATTTTTTTCTTGTTAATATCTTTTTTTATTTTCCCGCATCTAAAGAAAGGTCAATGCTCATTTTCTTGGTTGTTATGATTTGTAACGCAGTGGTGACGACAATGACGGCGGAGCAGAACAAGAGGGAGCTGATGATGCTAAACTCAGAGACTCAACATCCACCGGCAATGGTGAGCTCACGGTGGAATCCGACACCTGATCAGTTAAGAGCTCTTGAAGAGCTTTACCAACAAGGAACAAGAACTCCTTCGGCTGAACATATCCAACAAATCACCGCGCAGCTACGACGCTACGGGAAGATCGAAGGCAAAAACGTTTTCTATTGGTTTCAAAACCACAAAGCACGCGAACGCCAGAAGCGTCGACGACAGATGGAAAGTGGCCACGACGAAATAGCCTTTATGACAACGAGTCTTGTCTCAAACCAAGGACTCGACAAGAAAGATCCACACGGTGAGAGACCATAACATTAGAATATGACTTTTACTTCAAACAGTTAAATCTTGACTTTAGTCTATATTTAAAATATTACAGGTTACAAGGTTGAACAGACCAAGAACTGGATATGTTCGGTCGGATGCGACACACAACAAGAGGTATATACGTGAATAGCATACATATGTTTGTTTCTACTCATTTATTTATATTATTATGAGACATGAAAGAGACTATAATTAAGGGTTTGTGGTATGTTATAATTGGCATATGATTACAAAGATAATCTCGTTATGAATAATTGCATTCCTTTTTCTTTGATGTTCGGGTAATTTTGCAAACAAAAACAAAGACAAAGATATGATGTTAAAGAAGATATGTGGCAGTGGAAAATACCAAAAAAATAGTTAGCTTGTTGGGTAATGCAAAAACAAGTATTTTTGTTAGCATATATTTTACATACTATTAGTATTTTATTGAGTATTTGTTTTTTATTTTAATAGATTGATCCAAAAAGCTGCAGACACTTTCCTTTCTGTCGGGACAGCAGCTACGTAAGATTGATTAGTTTTGCTTTCTTCTTCGTTTTTGCTGTATTTCCATATTTTAGAGTGCTTTTTTACATCAACACACGCTTGAAAAGACCGTTTTGACCCTGCTCTTTAACGATCTCACTCTCTTTGACGCTGTCCCTTTGTGGAATTTTTCTCAGATTATTCTTTGGGTCTGTGTGATTCGTTTTTTAAGCATAAAGTTTGTCGCTTTGCCAAGATTTTGACTTATTTGTTACCAAGTTTTACATTTTCCAATGTTAATTGACATTTCAAAATTTCAAAATATTTATTTCCTTTTTTTTTTGCATGTCAGAAACTTCATGACCATCAGCATCAGGAGGAGCCTGTCTCAATAGAGATGGTAGCAACTAAACGTAGTGGTCGTCATGGAGGAGACGAGATGCAAAGCTTTCCTGTGAGAAATGCCATGTGGCAGATGATGCAGCTGCCACCTGGACGCTACCCTTCTTCACAACATTATCATCAACAACTCAATCTCAACTCCACTACAGTTTCGTCAAACTTGTCCACTAGCAACAGTAACGTTCCCACGGCTAAAGACACAGTCACATTTTCACCTTTGTTTCCAAGGACAAGAGCAGCAAGGAACACAGAGACTTGTGATGATAATAAAGATCAAGAACAACATGAAGATTGCTTAAACGGTGAACTGGATCATGAAGAACAGACACTAGAGCTGTTTCCATTGAGAAAAGAAGGTTTTTGTAGTAATGGTGGGGATGGTGGAAAAGAGAAAGAGGGTGGCATTAACTGCTTCTATGAGTTCCTTCCATTGAAGAACTAGTACTACTTGATTTTTTTTTTCAAGAGCAACATGTTTTTGTGTTATCAGATAATTAACTAGATTAATTAATAAATCAAGTTATAGCTAGAGAAAAAAAGCATTAATTAGCTAGGGTTTTGTTTGGGAGTGAGGGCAGGCGTATCTTTAAGGTATTGATGTTAACATTTCATAAGCGTTTTGCCTTAAAATCCACTTAGGACCACTTACGTTAAATGTTAAAAAGACCTAAACGAAACTTAAATAAAAGAATACAAACACATGTGATTTGCCCATTAGTTTTACATTTGTGTGGATGTGGTGAGTTAGGGTTTTGGATGAGGACTATTGCTTGATTTGGTTGTTGGCTGAGTGTGTTTGGTGATGATATCAAGCCTTATCACAATGGAAACTCGTCACTATAGTAAGACTTTTTATGGCGTAACTACTATATAAAACAAAAAGAAAATTACTACATATTACAAAAATTACTAAGTATATGCATACACACACATGATCCATATATAATACTGTATATGTCTCAATTTTAGCATGCGTATCTTTGAGTTATAAATGTGCGAGAGACAAAAAGAATTGGGTTGATGTTGAAGTGACTAAGAAAGTGAGAGGAATTTGATTTGGGACTTGTTTTGTATGCTCTTCACTTGCATGCCAACAAAATGCCTTTACATTTGCTATTTATATAAACACTTTATTCCTCATATTCAATGTCACTATTTTGTATTTTTATTTACACGTAAAATAGTCTAAAGAACATCATATTTAATTGTGTGCACAAGAAAAAAAATCATATGTAATCGCATTAAGAATAAACCAAAATTCATTATAACTTCTATTAAAAAATTGGATGTTCAAACCAGTTCAAACTATACATTTTTATCTTTAAGAATAGATTTTTAATGAGTGTACGCAAAAGTCGTTCAAAGGAGTACTTTTGGTTTAGTTTTGGCGTTCAAAACTCACAAGTAATTTGTATTAATTGAAAACGCAATGCTAAAATACTGTTGATGGTTTATTTCAACTTAGTATTTAATTCGTGGATTCTAAATCAACCTCTAACAAATATCTAAATGTAAGAAACAAGAAAAACGTAATGTAAATAATCAGTTGAGACATAACCAAATTTTTGTTTAATTTGTATATTTATGATCTAAAAAGTACCAAATCTATATCTAATTTTTTTATTAAAGAACCTTATATGCATAAAAAATCTAGGTGAAAAATTAATGATAAAGTAAAGGCAAACCTTATTAACAGAAAAGATAAGAGGAAAGAAGAGACAACAATAATTTTCATAAGAACCTAATATTTTGAATTTAAACTTTATAAAATAGAATTAGAGCACACTCTCATATATAAGTATAACTAACGAGTACAATAAGAAGCCTAACCACCATTATTTTCAAATACGAGAGAAGACAAAATATGAGAGACAGAACGTGAGAAAAGGAAAGAAGAGTGGCTTTTAGAGGAGAGAAGATTATTGAATAGCTTATTCATAGAAGAAGCCCCGACACTTTCCTTTCTTTTCCAAAAGATTCATTCATTCTTTTATGTCTCTTATGTACGATTCAATGCGACTATTTTCTTTAATAATAGTTGTAGAAGAAAGATAGAGTGTAGTTTCATATGTTTGTATGGCTTAGAGCACCCTCAACCCAAGCAACTCTAATGGGTTGCTTAATCATTTTTTAGTAATAAAAGTGTGCTAAGCACATTAATTAAGCACCCTTGTATTACCTGCAATGCAAGTTGCTTATTTTGGAGTTCTCTTCGTCGACTTCAGCCGTGGAGAGAGAGATTGAGATCTCCCACCGTCGCAGAGCGCTGTCGAGCCACGGCGATTCGTCGCCGAGGAGGGATGAAGAAAGAGAGGCGCCGTGGTGGAGGAGTTAATACAGAGACGCCGATGGCGGTGAAAACTCGAGACGCACCACCGGATTCGACAAGGAGAGAACGAGAACGAGAGAACGAGAAGGAGAGAAGGAGAGAAGGAGAGACTGCTTTTGTCTCGAGAGAGAGAGAGGTGCCACCAATGACCAACACGTGTCCCAGAAGCACCGATTCTTCTACCCCCTCTTTAAGCACCGTTTCTTCTAATTAATCCTTTTTTTCTTTTTTTAAAAATTTTAATTACCCTAAGCACCGGTATTAAGCTACCCGGTTGAACGTGCTCTTATTTCGATGCATTATTATTATTCCCTCTTCCTCTCTTGTATTTGCTCTTTTTTCATGATGATTGTGTGTGTTGTGATTCTTGCGAGCATGCATGGAAGTAAGCAAAAACATAACTTTAATCAATATGTACGAGAAAGTGAAAAACAAGCAGAGAAATGTTAATGGGTACGCTCATAGTCAACAGATTACCACATGCACGTACAATAGTAATATATTTTGTTGTTAGGAAACAAAGAAACATGAATCTTCTCGTAAATTGTAACGAAGGTTAATGGTAAAGTGTAATCGTACTGTGTAATCTTTTGGTTATTTCCATGGATCATACAAATCTGTGTCTCCGTCGTTGGATTTATCCTAATATCATCAATGACGTGCTTTATGATGCAGAAGCTTTAATTACATTTTTAAAAGCTTACAAATATGAATTTTAAAATCATATAACGATAAGCTTATTATCGCATGAAAATGATGGGTAATTTACAAGGTGATGCTAATTAGCACGATCGTGTATGTATTCATATATAGATTCCATTGAACTTATGTTTTATATTTCAAGTATATTTCTTTATACTTCCTTCTAAAGTATACATCGTTTTTAAATATTGGCAATATTGTAAGCAACAATGGGTTTTATCCATCTGTAATTCATATTTGTCTCTAGACTCTAGCTAGAGAAGCCCCTAGCTATAGCTGAAGTCTAAAACAAGAAATTGAAAATCCGTTAGTAAATCTGAGTCATACTTATGAGTCAAATGTAGGTAATGTAGAGATCAAGCAAAAATAAACCTGAAAATTATATAATGTTTTCAAAAAGTAGAATTTTTTTTTTGTCAGCTTAGAATTTTTTTTCATCCTTCCTAATTCAACTCTTGAGTTAAAAAGAAATAGAATGTCAACTTTTAACAACTCTTTGGGCTATGCCATGCTTATAGAATATTCATATTACATTGATTTGATTTGAGAGAAACTGTTCATACACAGGCTTTCTTTTAGTTTGGAGTTAAACGATCACTATAGTTTACATTCAACTTTTTCATATATATATATATATATTTGTGTGTGTGTGGATTCACTTGCTAAAAGCACACATACACACAAAAAAATCACCCATGTAAGTCACATCAAGCCGATATAAATTATTCAACCGGATAGTTTTTCTATCAACTAAACTTTTTTTAATGTACATCGAATAAACTTGATTTAATGTAAGAAGATGAGAGACTTGGTGTAGCTGTCCCATACACATAGTGACTTATTGAAAAGTGATCCCTTATAAGAAAAAAAACTCGGGAAGTCTATTCAGTAACATACTAATTTGAACATGAAAATGACAACTAATATAACTTCAAAAAAAATGACAACTAATATATTAACAAAAAAATTCAGCGAATAGTGGAGAGACACTAGTCATTGATAATTTGAAGAACCATGGAAGAGAAGAGACAAAACTAAAAGAAGAGGAGAGATAGAGAGAATTGACAAGACAGAAGGAGGGGTGAGACTGTGAGGGACAAAATGGTGACAGGCATTGAGGTGGACCATTGGTTGGCTTGGCTGTGACTCACCCGCTCCTGTATTTATTTATTTTTGGTTGAATGTGTCATGTGATTCATTTGATCTTCTTGTTTTCTTCTTCTCTCTCACAAACCAATACTATCAAAACAAAAACGATTAAAGCCTATTTTCAAGTCCTTTTATTATATTATTGTCAGTGATCTCTCCTATCATGAGGTCATCATAATACATATATGTCACATGTCTACGTGTATTATATTTATACACACATGCAGACAAAAGATCTTTCACATTAGACACTACATTATATTCTGACAATGTAAGACTGCATCAAATTCTCTGTTACAATTTATTAATTAGCTATCGAGGGAAGTAGATATTGTAGTCGAATTTATTTTATTTTTACTTTACTACTCATTCAGTCTACCTAGATATGTGGTGGCTTTTTCTAAAATGATGTAATAATATCCAACGTGGGTTTTGTGCTGTTAATTGACCGTTGGGATAGGTTATAGGAAAAGTGATAGATATTGCAAATAAATTGACTGAAAGAGATTGAAATTGACACTGTTGATAAGAGAAATAGAATAGTAGGAGTAATAGAGCTAGGGTTGGGTCAAAACCTAAATAGGAGTCTGAGGAATCTTGTCTTTGTGTGTGTGATTTCAAGGCCTTTTATTTCTCCTCCACAGTCTATATTGCACAGTCCTATGGCTATGCCTTGTAGATGTTTTCCTCTTAATTTCAAATTAATTGCTTTTTGTTTGTTACATCCAGGCTTGGCCTACGAGTGAAATTACATTTAGCAATTTAATTAACTCAACGAAATTTATATTCTAGATAGCTAATAGGGATGCTAATGAGGAGTACCTGAAATTTTCTGATTGGGAATAAATCAATAAACACATCCCCCATATGAGAGATCAGTGGTTAAACAAAATAGGTTTTGGGGACTAGTTACCTTCAAACGGCAGGTTAGTATTATCAATGTATTTTTATTTTATTTTCAAAGTTGAGCTACTTTATAATAGAGCTGAGGTCATTCTAATTGTATTCCATTTGAAGTGCAAATAGAATGATGAACAAATAAAATAAATTTACCACTCATTTTTTTTTGAATAGTCTCAATTTTATTCTATAATGAATCATAATAGTTATTTTATAATTATGAGTTCTATTAAACCATATTAATTTTGAAGTGAAAATAGAGTAATGAATAAAAAATAAATGGATTAAGATAAAAGATGCTCTTAGACATGCTATTTTTTTTGGTATGAGATTTAATCCGCAAACACGATACTTTAATTAAGTTAAAAACAAAAATATTCTTACTAAGCTTAAAATATAGAAGTCTTCGAAATATACTAAATAAGACCTTTTATATATGATCTTTGTATTATTATTAGATAGAAGAGCAGAATTACATAACTGAAAGTTATAAATAACTCACGGACTGACTCGTAGCTTGCTTTGACACCTATAACTACAAGCTTTGAATTTTTATTTCAAAAGTTAAAGTTTCAATTGAGTTCAATATTTTTGACACTCAAAGCCGAAAATTGTAAGGCGTAAATTCAAAGATGGAGAGAATTTGACTTAGCCTTGAACCCATCACAATCTATATATCAAGTAATGGCCCAAATTAGATTAGTTTGAACCGAACCACAGCCAGAAAGACCAACTTGTAGCCACATTTCAGTTTGAATAACCCGGTTGCAATGTTAAAATAAATAAATAATCTGGTTGCACCAACAACATTGCTACCCCCCGAAAGAAAACCAAATACGTATCGACAATAATTCTTCAAATTTTAAAAGAATTGTGAAACAAAACAAAGATTAAAACCAAACAATAATCGGTTAACAAAAATTCTTCACCTGATATCTCTGTTGGCTCTTTTTTTCTTCGTATTTCTTTTTAATGTCTTTATAGGTTCAGTGTTATTCTAGAGGTGAATCTTGTTCCTTAAATTAACTACCTTTATTATATATGCTTACACACGAACTCTGATTGAAGAAGCCTAAAAGTGTCAATATGGATCCATTCAAGTTGTTTTGGATTAATATTGAACTCATGAAAATATATGAATATACATACAAGCATCACAATATGTGTGTTCTCTCACTACTATTATAATGGGTATCATTTAAATAAATAAAAAAGTAGTTGCTCGTGTTAATCAAATTAAAGGCTTAACTAAAGCACATATCTAACCCAAATATACATAGCCAATATCCACCACCACGACTCGATAACCCTATGAGAGCAAAACTTCCCTCAACGTTCTTAATCCTTATACCATCAAGCTGGTTCTGTCTCTTGTTGTGATTTTGAGGTTTAATTCTATTTGGAAATTAAAACCACCTCAAAAAGTAACGGTAATTGGTAAAGAAAAAAGCTTCATAGACCCTTGGAGCCAGGGAGGTCAATCCACTGAAGCTGAGCCTCGACCTCTCCACATTCCACGTGTCGTAATCTGAGAACAAGATCCTGAACGAGCTTACCGTCGATCCAAGTGACTTTAGACTCCTCGGCTAAACAGTTGCGACGACATGGCTGAACCGTGGTGACAATGGTTCCACTAGGAAGTCCGTCAAGGTGCATCCTTAAAGCCTCAATATACGGCGGTTTTATCTCAAACTCTGCATCACCAATCTTGTCGTCCTTGCTAAACATGTCATGGTCGTACACCGTCTAAATAATTACACGTATAGTAAGGTTTCATTATTAAATATAAACATCAGTATGATAACATACCAAGAGGACGGTAAAAGTGGGGTCTGTGACGGAGAGAGTCAGATCTTCATTCCATTCTGGATTTACGTCTTTGTTAATGACACGAGTCTTCAACTTCTGCAACAAAAGAAACAATATAATAGATTGAATAATGGAGGATATTATGAAGTTGTAAATAATACTCGATGATTGTGGTAAAAACATATGAACCTGTTTGCCCATTTTTGACGACGACGTAAGGATCGCTGCTATTGATGTCACGGACGGCGAGATTGACACCACGTTTGATGCGGATTCTAAGGAGTCCCAAGAGATCGTTCATCAATGAGCTTGTCCTTGCCAGACCACTCGTTGTCATGCCCTTTTTGATTACTTTCTATATATTAACTGATCAGTCTCTACGATCTTTTGTCGAGATTCCACTGCATGCACACGTTTCCATCTCAATTTTTGTGTCTGAGAAACAGCAAGCCTCTTAGAGCAGGATTAACCGGGGTCTCTTAAGGTGGGGTTCTTAGCTTTTAAGAGACGTATCTTAGCTTTTAACTAAGAAAAGCTAAGAACCGTCTCTTAAATAAGAACCATAAGAGTCGTCTCTTAGCGGGAAAAATGCAAAAAAAAAAAAAAAATTAAAAATACAAATTTTTCGTTAAGAACTCCATCTTAAGAGACCCGGGTTAATCATGGCCTTAGGGTTCTTTTTTCCTTCTCTCTTTTGGAGCGAAGGGTTCGTGTGGAGAAAGAAGATAACGTGCGATACAAGTAAAGACGATGCTATTATAAGGGCTGACCTAATTTCTCTCGCATTGAATAGAAGACGACGAGCAGTTTCGTTGTCTGGTGTTTACGATTGACGTTCGCTAAAATTTCGTTACAACGTAATATTTCATTCCATTTTTTTTGGGCGAAGACTCGCAAAATGGTATCTTAATAAAATGCCTATATATCCGAGGAATGTAACAAAATTGGCCTTATATTCTTGGATACATTCTATGGAACATACGTTTGCTCGATGAACGCTAAGGTAGGGACAAGCGAAGGAAGCTTCACTGGAATAGCTTTCGCAATCTCTCGGCTGACAGAGACGCTCGTTTGTTGTTTGGTTCCAACACAAGTGCGTGTCTGAAATCTGCACAGTTTATAATAAGAAGAAAAGTAACAACGTTCCAGTGTTAATCTTTGTTCTTTTCTTTGCCAATTTCACAAAACGAAAATAGATTAGATCAGACAAGCAAGCTTACCATCCATGGCTTCCTTGTAATCGCCTAACATCTCCCTTGCAGTTCCTCTTCGTAAATAGGCTTTCACATTCTGAAGCAAAAACAATTATTTTGCTGAGATTCAAGGCAAAGAGTGTTTTTATATGAGAAAGTAGCTTCTGTGTTAAAAGAAAGTTACCTTCTTGTCGAGAGTGATGGCTTTGGTACAGTCTTCTTCGGCTTGAACAAAGCTGCATGTATAGGATTTACCAAAGTCAATGTCACACATAAGAGATCTCTCACGTGAAAAAGGGTTCTTAATAATAATTTACCTCCCAATTTCAAGATATGCAGCAGCTCTGTTATTGTAATAGGTACCATTGTTGTCACTTAGCTTAATAGCTTCTGAGTATTGACCAATAGCCTTCTGCCATTGTTTCTCTTTAAATGCTTGGTTACCCTGGTTTACAAGGAGAGAGAAATGATAATAATAAATTATAAGCAAACATACAATGTCATTTTGCAAAATGAGACCAGTAATGGAAATTATTAGACCTTCTCTTTGGCCATTTCAGCTAACTCTTCTTGGCTGATAGTCTTTTTTGATGATTTGGGATCGGCAATAACGCTGGAGTTCTCTTGCAAAGATGCATACATTGTCTGCACTGTATCTAGTAAAAACCGGTCACCACCATGTCTTGCTATGAAAGAAACCGAAACAGGGCACTTCTCGTGGTGTCCCAGCGGCACAGTCACCTGAATTATCAGACCAATAAAATTGTCAAGATAAATAATATGTCGATTGTGTTTACTGATGTTGTCTGGTAAGAGGTCGCTTTGTTGTTGATTTATCCGAGGCTTCATATACTATTCACCATTTTCTTTACTGGAACAGAACAAATAAGAGAGTGGGATCTAACCTGACAACAGCCCGATATGCTGGCAATGCTAAGTAGACTGGAAGCTCGGTTTTGATAGTCTTCAGAGATTATTTCTTTGCTACCGAGTTTTGGAGGAATAGTTGGCATTGTTGGGATAACCAAAATGCCATCATCCTTGATGCACGGGAACACATAAGCTTAGTCAAGAGACATATAAACAAAGTCGCTCAAGTTGTGGACATCGCATGGAGTATGAGAGATACCTTGAGAAGTGAATTAATTGCAGTTCGTGTCTGGTTTCTGATTGCATTCAGATTCTCAATCTCTTCATTAGTTAGTTCAGGATTCTCACTCAATTGTGAAGAAATCACAGGATCAATAGCTGGCTTCACTGTATTGATCCAGTCTCCATGGTTTTGAAGAAACTCGTGCCTACAACACAAGCCAAGATCGTTATAGAGTTCAAGACCAAGATGCTCTCATCCTCTGAGGATGAATAAACAACAGGCATACCTTTGAAGAAGCTGCATCACATTTGCCAGTAGTCTCGATGTAGGGACCTTCGTGCTAGTGATGGTTTTTGTCCTAACTAACTCTTTCAAGCTAGGAACTTTAGATTCGAAATAGTTCTCCAGATTCTGATGCTTCAGCAATTGTCCTATAAACAAAACAAATCATAACTCTATTATAATCAAGATATATGAAAGAGATGGAGGAGCTTTAGGAAGAGCAAAGGCATACTTCCGAAAAGCTTTTCAGCTGATTTGATCACCACCTGTGTAATCCGGTCCACAGGGATCTTTAACAGCTGAAAATAGTCATCAGCTAGTATGATTTGCCTTGGATTCCGTTGTGTGGCAAATGGAAGGTGCAAGAGTACATGGCCAACGCGACGTAGGGTATTTGGATCGCGAGCAAACCATCCTGAAGGCAGTATCTACTGATGAGAATCAACCTAATGCTCATTTAATAATAACAGTGCTAAATGTAAATTGTCATACGAACGAAGTCATCTAGCAATATAAGGATACAACAATCACAACCTAGTATATTTAAGATCCAAATCATTCTATTACAAAGGTCTCATTCACACATGTATCCATACCAACAGAGTCAAGACTAGAAGATACTGGTATGATCCCTGTGTTTGAAATAGCCCCGTGAGAAGATTTGAATCCCAGAACGCCACAGTATCCAGCAGGCACTCTTACCCCGCCAACTGTGTCGATGCCTGCAATGATGCAAGTTATCAGAATCATATTCTTATGAAAATTGAACCACAACCAGTAAACGGTTGAGAGTGGATGGGAGTGCCAATGAACAGACTACCATATAAATTCGTATGAAACTAATTTACTTATGTAGCCATAAGCGTCTAAAGTAAGCAATCATATTAGAGGCCGACTAATCTAAAAGTGAGCTGTTAAATTATAATATATTACGCTTATACAGAAAAATTGGGGGTTGGTGTGATTCTCTCTTGGGATTTATCCCGTCTCTACTATAACTCGAAGATTATGAAAACGTGTGTTATGTTTCTGTGATTCATATAAGCCTTCACTATCACGTTTACGATGAATGCAGAAGTGTTATTATGTATGGTGAAAGCAGCATCTTGTTTAGAAATGCAAATGGTGGTAGCTTCAATCAAAATGTCATGTAAATACTAAACATGCTTAGGACCGGTTCAGGAACTTACTAAAGGAATATAACTGTCAACCATATCTCGTAACCAAAACTAAGGTATATCTTGCAGCACACTGTCGTAACCAAGGAAAAAAATAGTGAGCTCACCTAACGCAAAATCCACAGCGTTAGTTGCTACAGAAACAGCAGCTCCACTGCAAGCGCCACCAGGAATACGAGCAGGAGCAGCAGGATTTGTGGGAGACTCGTAATGCTTAGTTTCTCCAGTGATACTGAAAGAAAACAAAAAAACAAAATAACAAAGGAATTACTTGAACCACAACCGTAACGCTTACTGATAAAATAAGGATTTTTCACAAACAACAGGTCCTTATACGAGGTACAATTTGACATAATGCAACCAAAGGAGAGACAAACCTAAGGGCAAGTTCATCAACAACAGTTTTGCCAACACAAGTGGCTCCACCTTCAACGAGAGTTGAAACCACAGGACACGTGGAAGAAGCAGGTTCATGCGTCCTGACCCAGTCTGGATGACCAAAGCCAGTCACGTAGCCAGTAACATCGAATCTGGAAAACAAATTTGAATGAAAAAGAGCAACTTTAGCATTTTTAAACCCTAGATTGAAAGTCAAAACTGCATACAAGAAAATGATTCACGAGTCTAGTAACATGAATCCATAGCGTACTAAGTGGACGGTCACTCTCAACGACAGTCACTCATCCAAACTTGGTGAAGAATCCAAAGATAATCTCATCCAAAGGTGTTTGATAGAACCAGCACACACACACACACAAACAAAATTGAATATACTCGAATCAATGTTTCCGGTATAATTCCTCAAAATGAATCAACTATAAGTTCACCAACACGCCTATAATCCTACGGAGAAGAATAAGAACACAGATGATTCCAATCTTGACTACACAGCGAAAAGATTCTTCACCTAAAGTAATAGACATATGGATTCGAGAGGAGGAGGGGGGAACTATTAACGAGTGTTCTCCAAAGCCTCCAGCTGCACCAGAAGCTTCTCAACTGGATGTACCAGGTTCTGCAGTGGGCCTCGTCTCCAAGCCCATTCAGCCCAAGTCCCTGCATCAACGGTCAAAAACAGACGCATTAATAGAAGACAGAGAAGGGTCTGATACAAAAGCAAAAGGCAAGATGGTGATGAAGGACAGTACGGGAGATGCTTGCTTGCTCCAGCTAAGGAATCGGTTTACAGCCCTTGATTCAGCAGAGTGAGCCAGATGGTGCCACCTGGAACAGTAGCTAGGGTTTGAGCTTGTTTGGTATAAATAACCATGTTCTATCTTTTGTAAAGCTTGAGCTGAAAAACCATTTTTCTATCTAATATACAAAAGTTCATCATCTCCATTGAAGCTTAGCTTCTGCTTTCATGGTATCAGAGCCATGGAACTCTACAACCCACCATCTCTGAATATTGTGAACTCTGTTACTGTGAAGTTAACAGAGAAGAACTACATCCTGTGGAAGAGGCAGTTTGAAGCATTTCTCAGCGGCCAAGGGCTCCTCGGTTTTGTCACTGGCTCTGCTCCTGCTCCGGTATCTGTTCTCAATGTTCCGGGTATCAACGGCACCACGACCCCAACTCCAAATCCAGACTTTCAGCTTTGGTTTCAAACTGACCAGGTGATATAGTCATGGCTTTTAGGGTCTTTCTCTGAAGATATCCAGAGTATTGTCATCCACTGTAATACTGCTCAAGCTATTTGGGTTACTTTGGGCCAATACTTCAACAGACCTTCGTCCTCACGTCTGTTTGAGCTGCAACGGAAGATACAGACTGTTACTAAGCGTGACAAGTCTATGTCCGAGTACCTTAAGGAGATTAAAGCTATCAGTGACCAGCTAACCTCTATAG
The DNA here is from genome assembly GCA_905132885.1 of Moricandia moricandioides. Lineage (NCBI taxonomy): Eukaryota > Viridiplantae > Streptophyta > Magnoliopsida > Brassicales > Brassicaceae > Moricandia > Moricandia moricandioides. Next base: position 61,470 of record CAJHQQ010002203.1, read on the forward strand.
GAAGCCCTTTGTCTGAAAGAATGAAGATTTTTGCCGCACTCCATGGTCTCGGTCAGGAATACGAGCCAATCAAGACGAGCATAGAAGGCTCTATGGATCTGCAACCATCACCCTCTTTTGATGATATCTCCTCTCGCTTGACAAGCTTTGATGACAGGCTACAAAGCTATGTTACTTCAACTGAACCAAGTCCCCATATGGCCTTTAGTACTGGCAGAGCAAACACCTACAGTCCTAACAACTACTACAGTAGAGGTCGCAGTTCCAACAGAAGATTTGGAGGTGGAAGAGGACGCGGCCGAGACTCGTTTTCGACTAGAGGCCGTGGCTTTCACCAGCAGTTGTCGTCCTACCAAGGTTCATCTGGCTCCTCAGTGTCTTCAGATAGCGACACACGCCCTGTTTGTCAGATTTGTGGACGAGTAGGTCACGTTGCACTTCGCTGCTGGCACAGGTTCAATAATAGTTATCAAGACGATGCTCTCACAGCTGCCCTTGCTGCAATGCGTGTCACAGACGTTACTGACCACATGGGAGCTGAATGGTATGCAGACTCAGGAGCCACTACTCATGTCACCAACTCTCCTCAACATCTCAACCAAGCTCAAGTCTACAAAGGAAATGACTCAGTCCTGGTTGGTGATGGCAACTTCCTTCCAATCACTCATGTGGGGACAGCAGACATCGCTTCCACGTCAGGTAAGCTATCTCTTAAGGATGTGTTGGTTTGCCCTGATATTACTAAATCCTTGGTCTCAGTGTCTAAGCTTACAGATGATTATCCCTGCACCTTTAAGTTTGATTCTGATGGTGTTCGTGTAAAGGACAAGGGTACCAAACAGCTTCTGAGCACAGGAAGCAGGCATAAAGGACTTTACATTCTGGATAAACCGAGGTTCCAAGCTTACTACTCAACACGTCAGTTGTCAACAAGTGATGAAGTGTGGCATAGAAGGCTTGGGCATCCTCATTCTCAGGTGTTGCAGCAGCTGAAACAGAACAAGTCTATTATCATCAATAAAAGAACAATGAAGTCTTGTGACTCTTGTTTTCTCGGAAAAAGTAGTCGTTTACCATTTGTTGCTTCTAGTTTTACTGCTTCAAGACCCCTAGAGAGGATTCATTGTGATCTCTGGGGTCCTGCTCCTATCATGTCAAACCAAGGTTTCAGATTCTATGTAATCTTCATTGACAATCACACTAGATTCTGCTGGTTCTATCCCTTGAAAGTTAAATCAGACTTCTATGAAACTTTCCTGATGTTCCAACGCTTGGTAGAAAACCAATATTCCTCCAAGATAGGGGTGTTTCAGTGTGACGGAGGTGGCGAGTTTACTAGCCACAAGTTTACAAATCATCTGAAGCAGTGTGGTATTCAACAGTTCTTGTCTTGTCCACACACGCCACAGCAAAATGGAATGGCTGAGCGTAAGCATAGGCACATTACTGAGTTGGGTTTGACGATGTTATTTCAGAGTAAGCTGCCTCACAAGTATTGGGTTGAAGCCTTCTATACAGCCAATTTTCTGAGCAATCTGCTGCCCTCTACAGCCCTGGATGATCATAGAAGTCCGTATGAGGTCTTACACAAACGGAAGCCTGAGTACACAGCTTTAAGGACCTTTGGTTGCTCATGTTTTCCCACTCTCAGAGACTATGCTATGAACAAATTTGATCCAAGGTCACTACACTGTGTGTTCATCGGGTATAATGATAAATACAAGGGCTACCGATGTTTGTATCCTCCAACTGGTCGAGTCTATATCAGTAGGCATGTGCTGTTTAATGAAGAGATCTTCCCTTTTCATGATGTCTACAGCTCTTATCATCCGGTTGCGTACACACCAACACTTAAGGCTTGGCAACAGAGCTTCTTGCCAAGAGACACACGACAGACGAGTGAAACTGATTCTGGATCAACATCAGTTCAGTTTCCGACAAAAGTCCTAGCTTCCTCACAGGCTGCAACTGCAGTATCTCCAGTTCTGGTCCCAGAAGATGTTTCTCTATGTCCTCAACTTGAGATACCTCTGACGGGCACAGAAACAACTCATGAACAAGGGGAGTGTTCCACCCATTCTCATGCTACACCTCCTGTTCTTCCAGCTACTGCTTTAACATCTCCTGCTGGTTCACCGCAATCTGTGGTTTGCAGAACACCATCAAACCACCCCATGGTCACTCGCTTGAAAGCAGGAATCCGTAAGCCTAATCCCAAATACGCACTTCACCTACATAGGACAACGTTTCCAGAGCCAAAAACAGTGTCTGCAGCTCTCAAGCATAAAGGTTGGAATGATGCAATGGGTACAGAGATAAACAACTGCAAAGAAACAAATACGTGGTCTCTCGTGCCTCGCACCTCAGACATGCACGTCTTGGGGAGCCGTTGGGTTTACCGAACAAAGCTAACGGAAAATGGTGACGTGGAGAAACTGAAAGCAAGAGTGGTTGTCAAAGGAAATAATCAGGAAGAAGGAGTGGATTATTTAGAAACATACAGCCCCGTGGTACGAACAGCAACTGTACGCACGGTTCTTCACCTTGCTACAATCATGAACTGGAAGGTAAGACAAATGGACGTCCAGAACGCCTTCTTGCACGGCGATCTGAATGAAACTGTTTACATGAGCCAACCCGCAGGCTTTCTCGATAAATCAAAGCCGGATCATGTCTGCTTGCTCCACAAGTCGCTCTATGGTCTTAAGCAGTCTCCGCGGGTGTGGTTTGACAAGTTTAGCAGTTTTCTTCTAGAATTTGGCTTTGTCTGCAGTGTAAAAGATCCATCGCTCTTCGTCTACTCCCATGATAACAACATCATCATGCTTCTCTTGTATGTTGATGATATGGCGATTACCGGTAACAACTCTGCAGTCCTGGATAAGTTGATGGTTGAACTTAAGAAACAGTTTCGAATGAAAGACTTGGGCCAGCTCCACTACTTCTTGGGAATACAAGTATCAACCTCTGAACAAGGTCTATTTATGTCCCAGAAACAATATGCAACTGATATTCTATTGGCTGCAGGAATGGAAGCATGCTCTCCGAGTCCTACTCCTCTGCCACTGCAGCTAAACAGAGTTCCAGACCAGGAAACCTTGTTTCCAGACTGTACATACTTCAGGAGCTTGGCAGGGAAGCTCCAATACTTGACATTAACAAGGCCTGATATCCAGTTTGCTGTTAATTACGTGTGTCAGAAAATGCATGCTCCGACAGTATCAGACTTCACCAACCTTAAGCGAATACTTCGGTATGTTAAAGGGACTCTGAGCATGGGAATAATGTTCAACAAAGACACAGACTGCACCCTTACTGCTTATAGTGACAGTGACTGGGCTGGCTGCTCCTCTACACGTCGGTCTACAGGGGGTTTCTGCACTTATCTTGGCCAAAATCTCATCTCATGGTCCTCCAAGAAGCAACCAACTGTGTCAAAAAGTTCCACCGAGGCAGAATACCGGGCTTTATCTGAAGCAGCATCTGAGCTAACTTGGATCAGTATCCTTTTGCGTGAACTGGGCATTTCTCTCCCTGTTACACCAGAACTTTTTGGCGATAACCTCTCCTCAGTCTACTTGACAGCCAATCCTGCTTTTCACAAGAGAACCAAACACTTTGAAACTGATTATCACTATGTCAGGGAACGTGTTGCTTTAGGCTCTCTTGTAGTCAAGCATATCCCATCTCAGTTACAGATCGCTGATATATTTACCAAGTCCCTGCCAACAGAACTCTTCTGCAAGCTGAGATACAAACTCGGTGTTGATTACCCTCCCACACCGAGTTTGAAGGGGGGTATTAACAAGTGTTCTCTAAAGCCTCCAGTTGCAACAGAAGCTTCTCAACTGGATGTACCAAGTTCTGCAGTGGGCCTCGTCTCCAAGCCCATTCAGCCCAAGTCCCTGCATCAACGGTCAAAAACAGACGCATTAATAGAAGACAGAGAAGGGTCTGATACAAAAGCAAAAGGCAAGATGGTGATGAAGGACAGTACGGGAGATGCTTGCTTGCTCCAGCTAAGGAATCGGTTTACAGCCCTTGATTCAGCAGAGTGAGCCAGATGGTGCCACCTGAAACAGTAGCTAGGGTTTGAGCTTGTTTGGTATAAATAACCATGTTCTATCTTTTGTAAAGCTTGAGCTGAAAAACCATTTTTCTATCTAATATACAAAAGTTCATCATCTCCATTGAAGCTTAGCTTCTGCTTTCATGGTATCAGAGCCATGGAACTCTACAACCCACCATCTCTGAATATTGTGAACTCTGTTACTGTGAAGTTAACAGAGAAGAACTACATCCTGTGGAAGAGGCAGTTTGAAGCATTTCTCAGCGGCCAAGGGCTCCTCGGTTTTGTCACTGGCTCTGCTCCTGCTCCGGTATCTGTTCTCAACGTTCCGGGTATCAACGGCACCACGACCCCAACTCCAAATCCAGACTTTCAGCTTTGGTTCCAAACTGACCAGGTGATACAGTCATGGCTTTTAGGGTCTTTCTCTGAAGACATCCAGAGTATTGTCATCCACTGTAACACTGCTCAAGCTATTTGGGTTACTTTGGGCCAATACTTCAACAGACCTTCGTCCTCACGTCTGTTTGAGCTGCAACGGAAGATACAGACTGTTACTAAGCGTGACAAGTCTATGTCCGAGTACCTTAAGGAGATTAAAGCTATCAGTGACCAGCTAACCTCTATAGGAAGCCCTTTGTCTGAAAGAATGAAGATTTTTGCCGCACTCCATGGTCTCGGTCAGGAATACGAGCCAATCAAGACGAGCATAGAAGGCTCTATGGATCTGCAACCATCACCCTCTTTTGATGATATCTCCTCTCGCTTGACAAGCTTTGATGACAGGCTACAAAGCTATGTTACTTCAACTGAACCAAGTCCACATATGGCTTTTAGTACTGGCAGAGCAAACACCTACAGTCCTAACAACTACTACAGTAGAGGTCGCAGTTCGAACAGAAGATTTGGAGGTGGAAGAGGACGCGGCCGAGACTCGTTTTCGACTAGAGGCCGTGGCTTTCACCAGCAGTTGTCGTCCTACCAAGGTTCATCTGGCTCCTCAGTGTCTTCAGATAGCGACACACGCCCTGTTTGTCAGATTTGTGGACGAGTAGGTCACGTTGCACTTCGCTGCTGGCACAGGTTCAATAATAGTTATCAAGACGATGCTCTACCAGCCGCCCTTGCTGCAATGCGTGTCACAGACGTTACTGACCACATGGGAGCTGAATGGTATGCAGACTCAGGAGCCACTACTCATGTCACCAACTCTCCTCAACATCTCAACCAAGCTCAAGTCTACAAAGGAAATGACTCAGTCCTGGTTGGTGATGGCAACTTCCTTCCAATCACTCATGTGGGGACAGCAGACATCGCTTCCACGTCAGGTAAGCTATCTCTTAAGGATGTGTTGGTTTGCCCTGATATTACTAAATCCTTGGTCTCAGTGTCTAAGCTTACAGATGATTATCCCTGCACCTTTAAGTTTGATTCTGATGGTGTTCGTGTAAAGGACAAGGGTACCAAACAGCTTCTGAGCATAGGAAGCAGGCATAAAGGACTTTACATTCTGGATAAACCGAGGCTCCAAGCTTACTACTCAACACGTCAGTTGTCAACAAGTGATGAAGTGTGGCATAGAAGGCTTGGGCATCCTCATTCTCAGGTGTTGCAGCAGCTGAAACAGAACAAGTCTATTATCATCAATAAAAGAACAATGAAGTCTTGTGACTCTTGTTTTCTCGGAAAAAGTAGTCGTTTACCATTTGTTGCTTCTAGTTTTACTGCTTCAAGACCCCTAGAGAGGATTCATTGTGATCTCTGGGGTCCTGCTCCTATCATGTCAAACCAAGGTTTCAGATTCTATGTAATCTTCATTGACAATCACACTAGATTCTGCTGGTTCTATCCCTTGAAAGTTAAATCAGACTTCTATGAAACTTTCCTGATGTTCCAACGCTTGGTAGAAAACCAATATTCCTCCAAGATAGGGGTGTTTCAGTGTGACGGAGGTGGCGAGTTTACTAGCCACAAGTTTACAAATCATCTGAAGCAGTGTGGTATTCAACAGTTCTTGTCTTGTCCACACACGCCACAGCAAAATGGAATGGCTGAGCGTAAGCATAGGCACATTACTGAGTTGGGTTTGACGATGTTATTTCAGAGTAAGCTGCCTCACAAGTATTGGGTTGAAGCCTTCTATACAGCCAATTTTCTGAGCAATCTGCTGCCCTCTACAGCCCTGGATGATCATAGAAGTCCGTATGAGGTCTTACACAAACGGAAGCCTGAGTACACAGCTTTAAGGACCTTTGGTTGCTCATGTTTTCCCACTCTCAGAGACTATGCTATGAACAAATTTGATCCAAGGTCACTACACTGTGTGTTCATCGGGTATAATGATAAATACAAGGGCTACCGATGTTTGTATCCTCCAACTGGTCGAGTCTATATCAGTAGGCATGTGCTGTTTAATGAAGAGATCTTCCCTTTTCATGATGTCTACAGTTCTTATCATCCGGTTGCGTACACACCAACACTTAAGGCTTGGCAACAAAGCTTCTTGCCAAGAGACACACGACAGACGAGTGAAACTGATTCTGGATCAACATCAGTTCAGTTTCCGACAAAAGTCCTAGCTTCCTCACAGGCTGCAACTGCAGTATCTCCAGTTCTGGTCCCAGAAGATGTTTCTCTATGTCCTCAACTTGAGATACCTCTGACGGGCACAGAAACAACTCATGAACAAGGGGAGTGTTCCACCCATTCTCATGCTACACCTCCTGTTCTTCCAGCTACTGCTTTAACATCTCCTGCTGGTTCACCGCAATCTGTGGTTTGCAGAACACCATCAAACCACCCCATGGTCACTCGCTTGAAAGCAGGAATCCGTAAGCCTAATCCCAAATACGCACTTCACCTACATAGGACAACGTTTCCAGAGCCAAAAACAGTGTCTGCAGCTCTCAAGCATAAAGGTTGGAATGATGCAATGGGTACAGAGATAAACAACTGCAAAGAAACAAATACGTGGTCTCTCGTGCCTCGCACCTCAGACATGCACGTCTTGGGGAGCCGTTGGGTTTACCGAACAAAGCTAACGGAAAATGGTGACGTGGAGAAACTGAAAGCAAGAGTGGTTGTCAAAGGAAATAATCAGGAAGAAGGAGTGGATTATTTAGAAACATACAGCCCCGTGGTACGAACAGCAACTGTACGCACGGTTCTTCACCTTGCTACAATCATGAACTGGAAGGTAAGACAAATGGACGTCCAGAACGCCTTCTTGCACGGCGATCTGAATGAAACTGTTTACATGAGCCAACCCGCAGGCTTTCTCGATAAATCAAAGCCGGATCATGTCTGCTTGCTCCACAAGTCGCTCTATGGTCTTAAGCAGTCTCCGCGGGTGTGGTTTGACAAGTTTAGCAGTTTTCTTCTAGAATTTGGCTTTGTCTGCAGTGTAAAAGATCCATCGCTCTTCGTCTACTCCCATGATAACAACATCATCATGCTTCTCTTGTATGTTGATGATATGGCGATTACCGGTAACAACTCTGCAGTCCTGGATAAGTTGATGGTTGAACTTAAGAAACAGTTTCGAATGAAAGACTTGGGCCAGCTCCACTACTTCTTGGGAATACAAGTATCAACCTCTGAACAAGGTCTATTTATGTCCCAGAAACAATATGCAACTGATATTCTATTGGCTGCAGGAATGGAAGCATGCTCTCCGAGTCCTACTCCTCTGCCACTGCAGCTAAACAGAGTTCCAGACCAGGAAACCTTGTTTCCAGACTGTACATACTTCAGGAGCTTGGCAGGGAAGCTCCAATACTTGACATTAACAAGGCCTGATATCCAGTTTGCTGTTAATTACGTGTGTCAGAAAATGCATGCTCCGACAGTATCAGACTTCACCAACCTTAAGCGAATACTTCGGTATGTTAAAGGGACTTTGAGCATGGGAATAATGTTCAACAAAGACACAGACTGCACCCTTACTGCTTATAGTGACAGTGACTGGGCTGGCTGCTACTCTACACGTCGGTCTACAGGGGGTTTCTGCACTTATCTTGGCCAAAATCTCATCTCATGGTCCTCCAAGAAGCAACCAACTGTGTCAAAAAGTTCCACCGAGGCAGAATACCGGGCTTTATCTGAAGCAGCATCTGAGCTAACTTGGATCAGTCTCCTTTTGCGTGAACTTGGCATTTCTCTCCCTGTTACACCAGAACTCTTTGGCGATAACCTCTCCTCAGTCTACTTGACAGCCAATCCTGCTTTTCACAAGAGAACCAAACACTTTGAAACTGATTATCACTATGTCAGGGAACGTGTTGCCTTAGGCTCTCTTGTAGTCAAGCATATCCCATCTCAGTTACAGATAGCTGATATATTTACCAAGTCCCTGCCAACAGAGCTCTTCTGCAAGCTGAGATACAAACTCGGTGTTGATTACCCTCCCACACCGAGTTTGAAGGGGGGTATTAACGAGTGTTCTCCAAAGCCTCCAGCTGCACCAGAAGCTTCTCAACTGGATGTACCAGGTTCTGCAGTGGGCCTCGTCTCCAAGCCCATTCAGCCCAAGTCCCTGCATCAACGGTCAAAAACAGACGCATTAATAGAAGACAGAGAAGGGTCTGATACAAAAGCAAAAGGCAAGATGGTGATGAAGGACAGTACGGGAGATGCTTGCTTGCTCCAGCTAAGGAATCGGTTTACAGCCCTTGATTCAGCAGAGTGAGCCAGATGGTGCCACCTGAAACAGTAGCTAGGGTTTGAGCTTGTTTGGTATAAAATAACCATGTTCTATCTTTTGTAAAGCTTGAGCTGAAAAACCATT